>CM041782.1:18727156-19017734 GCA_023374045.1 Limonium bicolor
TAGCCAAACGACTTCAAGACAAATAAGGCAAATCCAAGAGGAGGTGCAAGTTGCGGCTTTGGTCACCCTTACAGCTCCACATATCCCAAACATTCCTCCATGGTCCCGTTGTCATTCATCACTCCCCATGGCCGCGCTATAAGCTTTAAAGACTTCCAACTTAGTAGTTGTGTATCCAATCACGTGAAAGTAACAGGTTGAACGCGTAAATCTAACAAATGTCAAATTCAATTGTTGAGACGTATTGACCAAAAGGAGAGCATGAGCGCCAACGCTAAACACTTTGAGCGTAAGATAGAAAGCACCACATAAAATAAGCCTCGACCCCATGAGAACGAGACTTGTTTTTGCGTGATTGATCAAGGAAAATACTCGGGGCAATCGATCGTCCCGACCGATTGCCATAAATTTTAAGACTCAGATTGCCTCAAGGAAAGATACTGGGGGCAATTGTTGGTTCCAACAATTGTAAGAACAATGCCAACTGAAACCCAAAAGCTCAAACACCACTACCACAAAAACCCCTTAGGCACACGAAAGCCCTTCCACTACAAAGACATCCTTTCAGGCACACATAAGCCCTACCACCACAAACAAATCCTCCCAGGCACACGTAAGCCCTTCCACCACAAAAAAAAAATCCTTCTAGGCACACATAAGCCCTACCATCACAAAACAAAATCCTCCCTAGGCACACATAAGCCCTACTATCGCAAAAGATACCTCCTCGGACACCCATGAGCACTACCATATACCTTTTATTCCCAGGCACACATAAGCCCTACCTTCCACAAAATCATCCCCAGGCACACATAAGCCCTACCTAGCATTTACATTTAGGCACACATAAGCCCTACCTTCCATAAAGTCATCCCTAGGCACACATAAGCTCTACCTTGCATTTCCTTCCTTACATAAAAACACCATCATTAGGCACACATAAGCCCTTCCTTGCACGAAATCATCCTTAGGCACACATAAGCCCTTCCATGCATAAAAACACCATCATTTAGGCACACATAAGCCCTTCCTTGCATAAAAACACCATCATTAGGCACACATAAGCCCTACCCTGCATTTCCAACCGTAGAACCATCATTAGGCACACATAAGCCCTACCCTGCATTTTCAACCGTAGAATCATCCTCAGGCACGCATAAGCCCTACCTTGCATACTGCATCGTCAAACATCCCATACCATTTGCATAACCCAGACTCGCATAAGCCCTAGCTATAGAAGTTGACGAGGTAATGGGAATAAATCCTCCTTAGTTATGTCAGCTTATTTTGGGATCAACGAATGGTGGGAAAACGCAATAAGTCCCTAAGATTTATACCAGGAGTTATCCCTGCACACCGGTTTGGGGGGCGATGGCAATAAGTCCACATAGGGTCCAACCAGGAGCATTGGCACAGGTTTCGGTCCCTAAATGCACCGAGCATCATTTACATATCATCTCCATTCGCATATCATATGCATAATCATATCCAACAGCATGTCATGCATACAACTCTCATATCTGCATTCTTAGGTTTTCAAGATCTTTAATACACAGTCCGTCACACCCTTTTTCTCAATTCAACTCATTTCTTAGGTAACTAGCGCCTCATAATAGCACAGCATAATCATTAGACATTCAGCAGAAATCTAATTCACTCTCCACTACTGGTGAAAATTTTGGGACATCACTCAGGCATCAACCAGTCTTTTCATTTTCATTACAAAGACAAGTTGAGGGGGGGCAATCTGTTATACCCAAATTTTAACCCCCCGGAAGAGAGTATCTAGAGACACAGGTACTAGAAGGGAGCTTGGTCAAGTAGCAGGAATTCCCAGTTCAATCGGCACCTTCTGGAGTGCTAGGGGCAGTCTGGTCACCTTCAGGAGCATTTCTGTAATTTTCAGGGCTCCTAAGCCCTCCGCGAGCTTTCTCTCTCCTCCTAAAATGGCCCAAATCAGTTCAAAATGCTTTGAAATTGTAACCCATGATAGAGGATGTTATTTTGAGCATAATGGCATTGGAGTTTTGATTTTTTAAATTTCCAATAAGTTTCTAGCAATTTCTGATTGAATCTGACAAGAAATTGAATTTCAAAATATTCCAATATTTAAAAAATTCGATTCCACCTCATAAAAATCATAATTGCCATCCTTGACACGTGGCTAGAATTTCACAGCAAAATTCCTGTGGGAAGTCACTTAATTAAAAAATCCAAGAAATCTCGTTTTCACTAGATTTTCTTTATCTTTAAGAAAGTCTATATAAAGGGGCAAATCAATTGATAAAAATAGAATCACACAAGCTTTAGAACCCTAAGGAATCAGAAAGTATAGCCTCCCCTCTCTCTCTCTCTCTCTCACATTTTTCAACACCCGATCACCAAAATCATACCGAAATTCCCCCGAAATCACCACTTAAACTTGTTTTCCAACTCCCAAAGCACCAACAATCATCAAAACCCCATAAAAACACCACCAAGACGTAAAGAACATCAAGAACGATCAGTGACCAGAAGCTCGGTTCAAAGTCCGTTCGAATCTGCCATCAACAGAGCTCCCGACGAATCCCGACGTGAACAATTGTTGTGAATCCGAAGGTAAAACAGGTGGGAATTTTCATTTCCTAACACCTCACGACTTTATTAGTCTCATCACAAAATTTGGGTTCAAACCGACTCTTTTCGGCTTCTGTATTGCTAATTGTTTTCGCTTCAGCCTTGTTGCTTGTTTGTTAAGTTTCATGCATAATTCGGCTTCAAATTGGAATCTTTCAATCACTAACGTCTTCTACTTTTTTCAGGCTACACGCTCATAAAATTTGAGCTTAAAACACCACCAGAAACCACCCAAAACCTGCCGTCCGAGGGAGGTCTGTAGCCCCGGACTCTGTGTCCGGGCCCATAGACGGGCAGTCCGTGGCCATGGACACTCTCAGACGGCGGCAGGATTTTAATTTTTCAAAATTTAGGTTTTTTCCAAACAATGTCCGGGCCCACAGACGTTCTATCCGTGGCCCTAGACTTTTCAAAATTTTGTTTTTTTTTTTAAATTCGACTTTTCTGCAAAATTAAGTTAACTGGGGTCCGTGGGTTCTGACGGTAAGTCCGTGGCCACGGACAGAAACAAAATTTGACCTAATTCTGCCTCCGAAACCCTAGTTTAGGTAATTTTACTTTTCACTTTTATTTTCTATCAAAAAATGTTTTAAAACAAAAAAAATCAGAAACTCGCGCACTTAGATTAAAACGACTCTATAATAAGCCGTAATTAAACTAAGTAGAGGAAAAACGACCTAGGGGGTTATGAAAGTAATTTGAACCCTAAATAAGTCGAATATCAAGCCCCCAAACCCGAACTCTCCTTTCCAAATTTGATCTAGGTTAATATTAGGTGGCGACTCATAATAAGTTCCAGTGAGCTAGCTAAGGTTTTAATAATTATGGTCATATGACTTAGTTATTAAACTTAGGTTATAAGTGGACCTAAAACCCAATCCGATCCTAATCAACTCAATCAACATAGGATAGGGTTTAAAAATTGAGGCTCACAATGGTACCCAGCCGTTACCTGATACTTTATAAAAGGGCGATGAGAGTTTCACTCTCATCCCACATTGCCTTTAAATTCTATAATCTCTCAAAAGAAAAATCCAACTTCTTTACTCTCTTACAAACAATATAGTAAGTTTAGTGCTATACTTCTTTAGTCTCGATTATGAGCCTCGCTAAAGAGATCTCGATCAAAAATTGTTAAAATCCAATAAGACTCGCTCCTAAGAAATGACACCCAAGTCTGCTCTCCGTTCAAAGACCTCAAAGGATACCCTCACAGATTCGAATCCATAAATGATCACCGATAGCCGGCCAACCACACTTGCCACCACCCAAAAGGCTGCAAGTGTCAACAAGATGTCAGTCTAGGAAGAAAATGACTTAAAGTGTCGAGTCTTGGGAGAAGGCGAACTAAAACTGAAGAGGTAACCTATTTAAGCTTCCATTTTCAACGCCTATACAATCTCATTCAGGAAGGGCACTTCAAACCCACAATTCTTCCCATCTCAACTCCCACGGAAACTACAGCCATGACCTCTTCCACTCCATCCCCCAAAACCTCAACAATTGCCATAAAACAATCAATGCCAAGAGAGCAAAAATCCTAAAAAGCAATAGTTTCTCTCAAGCCTCCACCAGCCACACTACTTGTGCATCCAAACGTCTTCAAGAAAAACATAAGGAAAAACAAACCAGCCCACTCCACTGTTAAGTAAAGATCCTTTAGTTTTGATGATAGCAAACCTGTGTTGCTTATCTAATATGTTTGTTAATCTTTAAGATTCAGATAAACAGGTTAAGGAGTGGCTTATCACGCAAGATTGCAAGCACACTTAGTTCGTGACATGTGCCCAACCAGCTGGGTATATGTCTAGAAGAGCTCACGCCAGAACTTCTAGTACACGCAGGAAGTCAAGCATCACATGACCACATCTCTCATACATCAGACTTAAAGCAAAGACGAAACACTGCAAGAGAATCGACAAACCTATGCAAATCTTCACACCTACATAACCAACTAGCTCACGACAAAAAGCATAACTCATTAATGTGCAAGGCAACAAGATAAGTCAAGGGCTACTAATACACATTATCACGTAGCCATAATGAAGTCTGAAGAGAGCATTTATGAGCAATAATGAGCCAGACAAGTTGAGCACACAAGTGGTGCTCGCCCAATCGAAGGAACTACTGCCTACGTGCTCAATCACAAGGTGACACGTGTTCCTAGCTTAAGATGAAGTTGAGGCTTAATCTACAATTGAGTTGGCTGTTATGTTTAAGAGAAAAGTAAGTAATCGATTCCTAGAGTCTAGGTGATCATAGGCCGTTAGTTATATCTTAACTAACGTGTATAAATACGTGCATTTATGTCCTATGTAAGCAGCTCGACAGATTGAGAAAAAGAAGAGATACTCTGAGCAAGTGTGAGTCAGACTAAAAGTGTGAGTAAGGGCTAGAGAGTTAGTAAGCTAGGTAGGACTAGTTTTAAGTGACAATACGTTGTGTTATTGATAGACTGGCCAGTTGGGGAACGGTTGGGGAACTGTAGGCCGACTGTCAAGAGAGGATAGAGGACTTAGAGATAAAATCCTAAGCTGTCCCGGAGTCCGTGTGTGGGGCGAGGGAGATTGAGTGAATTTATGTGTGTAAATTATCATTCAAAATGGAGTTTCCGGTTTAAGTTTATGCTGTGTCTTTCCTTAACTATCAAGCAGTTTTATTAAGACAACGACACGTCCACGATTGATCGGGGACGCATCAGGAGCTCTAGTTAGTTTCAGTTGGTATCTGAGCAGGTCTCTTCTAGGAAGCTAACTGCATTGGAAGACGATCGAAATGTCTCACTCAAACCTACTAGCGTCAGAAGAAGGTTCTGCACCAAATCAACCACCACTTTTCAATGGAGACAACTACACTCACTACAAGAATAAAATGGAGTTTCACATCAAGTCTGATTATCCAAGAATGTGGAGGGTTATATCAAACGGTGAATACACCGTCCGAGATGCTCAAAGACAAGACATATCGGTTGACTACATGACGGGCGATCAAATCAAGAAATTGATATTCAACCCACGAGCTGTAAGGAATCTACACTGTGCACAATTACCTGAACAATAATCCAAAATAGCCTTAGCTAAAACGGCTCAAGAGATTTGGAAAACTCTTGAAGTCACGTATGAAAGGAATGGTGAGTTAAAAAAGACTCGCATTGAGTTGCTACTCACTCATTGGGAGTTATTCAAGAAGGAAGAAAAAGAGAGCATTTATGAAATGCATACAAGGTTCACCAAGCTGATCAATGAGATGCTGGTGCTTGGAAGAACTATCTCAAATGAGGATCAAATTCGGAAGTTCCTCAGATCTCTTCCTGCCTCCTTCGACAGCAAGGTCAATGTCATGCAAGAAGTCCATGGTCTATCATAGATGTCTTTGGCAAACATGTTAGGGTCTCTAATGGCGTTTGAGTTAAACTACAACAACAAAACTCAGAAAGTTCAATGAAAGAAAAGGGAATAGGCATATCCCTCCAAGTGGCTGAAAATTACAAGACACGAGAAGACAATGATGAAACGGTCCTCTATGCTAAGAGGTACTTTCGGACGTTCATGAGAAATAACATGAGGAAAGGAAAAGAGTCTAAAGAGACTGACGACAATCAACATAAAAAGAACAACGACAAGTGTTTCGGGTGCTCAAAGCGTGGGCATCACATCAAAGAATGTCCTCAGCGATCCCAAGAGGATAATGACAAGGTCTGGAAACCTGTTCGAAGATCGTTCAAAAAAGGGCTAAGAAAAGAAGCATTTGTTGCAGCATGGGGAGACTTAGAGGTAAGCGACAACAATCAAACCTCAGATAGTGATCTCTCGGAAGATGAGAAGGCTCACCTGTGCCTTGAGGAAGTGTGCTTGATGGCGCAAGACAAGTACACGTCAGAATCAAAGGTAGAAGAACGAAACAAGGTAAACTACTATAAACTTAGAAGAAAAAATCTAAAGGCTGAACTTCTAGGACTTAGAAAGTTTTCTCGCATACTAGTTGATCAACTAGAGGCATTGGAAAATGAAAACAAGGAACTCTTGGAGGAAAATGAAAAATTGGAGGAAAGTTCAGACAAGGATAAAGTAGAAAACCTTATGAAAGCACTCACGAAATTGCAAATTGGTTATAGTGAAATCCTTTCCATTCATGAAAAGATGAAGCTAAGAAAACAACCTAAAATTGATAAGTTGATTGCTGCTCTTAACATAAAAGAGAATGAACTAGCTCTAATCAAAGAAATTATTCAAAACTAAAAGCTATGTCTAGGACACCCATATGGAGAAACAAACGACCGATCGATTATCAATCGAGGATAGGTCGTAGAGGTGTCTGCCACCTATGTAGACAACCCGGTCATCATGAAGCTAGGTGCCATAGGACACAATTCATGAGGCACTGGCAACTCAAGAAAATAGGACCCTAACCCCACACCACTAACTTACTAAGTGTAGAATCGAGTTGAAAGGACCCCTACCGGTACATCGACAGTGGGTGCTCTAAACACATGAAAGGAGACAAAATGAAGTTTTTTTCACTCGAACTAGGAAGCCAAGGAACCGTTTCCTTTGACGACAACAAGAAAGGAAAAATCATCGGTGTAGGTAAGGTTGGTTTTACCTCAGATTATGTCATTATTAATGCTAATCTAGTTAATGGTCTAAAATTCAATTTGCTCAGTGTTTCACAAATATGTGACAAAGGCAACTCTGTCCACTTTTATTCTACACATTGTAGCATTGTAAGTCAGAGTAACTGTAAGAAGTTGTTAAAGGGAGGGAGATGGAAAAATGTTTATGTGACTAGTTTGGAGGATATTGACAGTTTAAACCTTCCATGCTTGACTACATTAATAGATGAGTCCACACTATGGCACAAAAGGCTAGGGCATGTAAGCGTATCATTGTTAAGAAAACTTGTCAAGAAACAATTGGTGAGAGGTCTCCCTGAGATTAAGAAATCTGAGACCAATTTATGTGATGCATGTGTTAGAAGCAAACAATCTAATACTTCCTTCAAATCAAAGAACATGGTAAGTGTGGAGGGTGATTTTTTGGTATGAGGGGGGTCTATCTAAATATGATCTGGCTGATAAGTCTAGATCCTAAAAAATGCCATTCTATGGAGGGTAAAAACCCGTTATTCTGACATCCCTCAAATACCTACTAAATCGTCCGTTTTTCCCTGAAAGCATATGGGAGAGTGCAAGGGTGCACTACACCCGCTCTCAATGGGCTGCACGCGGACTTATGCCCTAAGGGAGGAAATTGACTAGAGTCGCCACCTAGTTTGACCTAAGGAACTAGGAAGGGAAGAGAAGGGTTCTAAGAACCGTTAATTGACTCTGATGATTTGTTGCCTATGCATAGGACTTATCTGATCATACTAGAGATTCTGTATGGTTTCGCATTGGGTTACACCCCTTGGAAGTGGCAACGACCACGACTTCGGATTGGTGCCCGAGGAAACCTTGGTCTCCAATTGTCAAGATTGCCTTCTTTCAAAACCTTTTTAGAGAGATTCATTTAAAAGCCAAGGGAATGATTAGGATGGGAAGAGAGAGAGTGAGTGAATGAGGTAAGCTTTTCTGTTAAGCTAGTGCCAAGAAAGGAATTGGTGAATTTGAGAGTTAAAGATTGGGTGAATGAGGAAGATCTGAAGTCTGAAGGTTTGAGTGAATAGTCAAGACTTGTAGTCTGATGGTTTGAAGTTTATGGGAGCCAAGGAAAGTTAGTGTTTTGAGAGATATGAGAGCCACCTTAGAAGGGGAAAAGGTTTTTTGTTTGGAATGGGGTCGCACCCTAGATGGGCTGCCTACGTACTCAACTCCCTGTTGAGATTAGACCTTACGTAGGTCAGGGTTTTCGTGTTTTTAGAGATTTTAAGGTTTTGAGGTGTTCGAGAGATGTTTGAGAGGTTAGTCTGTGAGACACTCGGGTGTATAATACATTTGGGATGTTCATGTAGTGGTAGGTATGAGATATCAAGGTCTGTGAGACGCTCGGGTCTATGAGATATTTGAATCTTAAAATGGTTGAGAGATTGAGATGTTGGAGTCTGTGAGGCGCTCGGGCCTATGAGACTTTAGAAGTTTAGAAGAAATTGGGATTTAGGAGATGATTCGAGTTGGAGGTGATTAAAGTTTGAATGATTATTTGAGTATGTGAGGCAATTGGAATTTGGGAAAGATCTCTGATTTTTTAGGTTCGAACTTCGAAAATGGTTGAGAAAAATCATTTTATTGTGAAAGGGCAGATGATCTCGAGGGATCACCCTATGTACCCTCTCGAGCGCGACACTTAATCAATAGTAAGTGCCGAGGCTCGAAAGATGGGGCAATGAATTTATGTCGAAATATAGGATCTAGAGAGAAGTACCATGAATGAGATACTCTCAGTCAAACCCTAATAATGTCTCTAACTCCCGGGTTTTAAAATGTTAAAAACCGAAAACATTGAAATCGAGTGAAAGGGAGTTAGACGATTCTAAAATCCCGGCTGCAGCTAGGAAGGTCGTTACTTCCCTAGCACCCTGCCTTGTAAAAATCTAGGCTGCAATTAGGGGAGGTTTGTCACCCTAATGCCCCGCCTAAAGAGATCCAGACTGCAACAAGGGAGATTACGACCCCAGTGCTCTGCCTCGGATTTTTATTTTTAGAAGAGAGACAAATGATGTCTAACTAGGAAGAAAACGTTCTTTGAAGGTGTTAGACATCCCATGTTCCCCGAAAACTGTTTGTTTTTTAGTTTAAAAGCAGAGTTAGAAAACTTTGAATTTTGTTCAGAATTCTCAATGAAGAAACACTGATTTTGAAAAATATTTTTAGGAGAAAACTATCTGTATATGTGAGAAGAACTTACTGCGTTTGAGAAGAGTTTTCTATGATGTGAGAAGAGTTTTTCCTTTAAAATTCCAAAAAATAGTTTCTTTGAAAACTTGTTGAAATTTCAATTAAAAGATTGTTTGAAACTTGAGAAGAGAGATTTATGTGACTTTTGGAGTTTGAACGGGATTTACAAATTGAGTTTGGATTTTGGGTTTGAATTGAATTTGGCTGAATGAATTGGGTTTGAATTGAATTTGGATGAATGAATTGGGTTTGAATTCAATTTGGCTGAATGAATTGGGTTTGAATTGAATTTGGCTGAATGAATTGGGTTTGAATTGAATTTGGCTGAATGAATTGGGTTTGAATTGAATTGAGCTGAATGAATTGGGTTTGAATTGAATTTGGCTGAATGAATTGGGTTTGAATTGAATTTGGCTGAATGAATTGGGTTTAAATTAAATTTGACTGAATGAATTGGGTTTGAATTGAATTGAGCTGAATGAATTGGGTTTGAATTGAAAATTTTGGTTTGAATTGGATCGAAATGAAGTAGGGTTTGAACTGGATTGAGGTCGGGTTTGAATTAGGTTGAAGTTCAGTTTGGACTGAGGTCGAGTTTGAATTGGATTGAGGTTTGGGTTGGGTGAAAGTCGGGTTAGGTCAAAGTTGGGTCAAGGTTAACATTTGGATTGGTCAAAGCTAGACCGGATCAAAGCTAGGTCAAGGTCAAAGTTTGGTTGGTCAAAGTTTGGATTAGTCAAAGCTAGGTCAAGGTCAAAGTTTGGTTGGTCAAAGTTGGACCGGGTCAAGGTTGGACTTGGTCAAGGTTGGACTTAGTCGAAGTTCAAATTGGTCAAAATTGGACCGAGTCCAAATTGGATCAATGGTCGAAGTTCAGGTTAGTTAAAGTTGGACCGAGTCAAAGTTCGGGTTGGTCAAATTGGACCGGGTCAAAGTTGGACCAGATTGGGCCTTGGTTAGGCTTTTGGGTCAAATTGGGCCAAGGTGGGCCTTGGTCAAGGTTTGGGCCTGAGTGGGTTTGGGTTCGAAATGGGTTTGGGCCGAATTGGGTATGGATTCGAAATGGGTTTGGGCCGAATTAGGCTTGGGTTTGAAATGGGTTAAGGTAGAAGTGGGCCAAGTAAGAAGTGGACCAAGTAAGAAGTGGGCCAAGTTGAGTGATTTGGACCGAATTCTGGTTTGGGCTAGAATGTCGGTGAGAGATTTTGAATGGCCTAAAACCAAAATGAGAATATTAATCTATATACATGTATATATTCATATTTTAGGTGTGTGTTTTAGGGTTTAGGGGTGTCACCGCCAAGAGATTGGTCAATGACCAATCAAGTATGGGGGACCCCCTCTATCCTAATGGCTTGGACCTAAGATCATAGTAACTATATAGGGTTTAGAAAGTAAAGTATGTACAAGGGGAATGAATCAAAAATTGCAATGAAGCGGAATATACAATATATACACATATAACGCATAGATAATCAGACCAAAAGGCATGGAAGGAACAGTGATTTCTCAAGTTAAAATAATCAGACCAACATGGCAGGAACAACCAACTAAATGAATCAATTATGTATAAAGTTATTGGGGCATGCCAAGGCTATAAATAAAATCAAGGAGGCACAAACTGTACAAACATGAGAACCTTGTCGGTTCTTTATTTACTCAGAAGCCAAATAGAACCCGATTCTAACCAAACTTAATTTGCTAGACTAGAGGGTTTTATTACCGAGATTAGACAGCTCAAATTTCAATCCCAAACAGCAAGAGTTAAAGCAAAACACTCATTCGTACATCAGCACACTCTATATCGCGTAGATATATTTACTATAGACAGATTTATCCACACCTGAGATCTATATACAATAGTTGGCTTGAAACAAAAGACAAAATAGAAGGGAGTGTAATGGATTTCATTCCTGAATTACTAACTGATTTTATCCAATCTGAGCATGAACTTAAGTCTGAACTGCCTACGTGATCAAACTTTAAGCTTGCTTCCCCTTTGTGGAGGGTAATTTTTCGGTATGAGGGGGGGGGGGTCTATCAAAATATGGTTCTTGACCGAAAAGCCTAGATCTTAAAATGCCATTCTGTGGAGGGTGAAAACCCGTTATTCTGGCATCCCTCAAATACCTACTAAATTGTCCGTCTTTCCCAGAAAGCATAAGGGAGAGTGCAAGTGTGCACTACACCCGCTCTCAATGGTCTCCACGCGGACTTATGCCATTAAGGCGGAAATAACTAGAGTCGCCACCTAGTTTGACCTAAGGAAGTAGGAAGGGAGGAGAAGGGTTCTAAGAACCGTTGGTTGACTCTAAATCTATTGCCTATGGATGGGCTTATTCGGTCATACTAGAGATTCTGTATGGGTTCGCACTGGGTTACACCCCTTAGAAGTGGCAATGACCACGACTTCGGATTGGTGCCCGAGGAAACCTCGGTCTTCAATTGTCAGGATTTCCTTCTTTCAAAACCTTTTTTAGAGAGATTCGTTTAAAAGCCAAGGATAGGATTAGGACAGGAAGAGAGAAAGAGAGTGGATTAGGCGAGCTTTTCTGCCAAGCTAGCGCCAAGAAGAGGAATGGGAGAATTAGGATGAGTATAGATTGGGAATTGGGAAAAGTCAGAGGTTGAGTGAATAGACAAGACTTGGAATCGGATGGTTTGCAATTTGTGGGAGCCGAAGAAGGTTTAAATGTTTCGAGAGGTATAAGAGACACCACAGAGGGGGAAAAGAGTTTTTTGTTTGGAATGGGGTCGCACCCAGGATGGGCTGCCTACGTACTCAACTCCTTGTTGAGATCAGACCTTACGTAGTTCCGGCTTTTGGGATTTTAGGAGTTTTGTGAGGGTAATCGAGGGTTGGGAGTGCTTGGGATTGTTTGAAGGTGAGATGGCTGAATACAAAAGGGTATTTTGATTGGTGTGGGGTTGCACCCTGTGTGAGTTGCCTACGTACTCAACTCCCTGTTGAGATCAGACCTTACGTAGTTCACAGTTTTGGGGATTTGGGAGTTTTGAGGGTTTTGAAGGAATTAGGGATTTGACCTTTTAGGTCTTTGAAGGATCAAAGGGGTTTTGTGGTCATTTTGAGGGGCTTGATGGATTGCCGAGTTTGTTTTGGGGTTTGAGGTGCTCAACTCTGTGAGATATTTGAAATCTTAAAATGATGACGTATGTGAGCCGCTCGGGTCTGTGAGACGTTTGAGGCTTGAAAGGATTATCAAGTTTCAAGGGTTCAGCTTTTTAAGGAGCTGGGGGTTTTGAGGTGTTTGAATTTGATGAGTCTATTGAGATGTTCGAATCTGTTGAGCTGCGGAGACATTTGAGTCTGTTGAGCTGATGAGACGGTCGAGTCTGTTGAGCTGATGAGACGGTCGAGTCTGTTGAGCTGCTGAGATGGTCGAGTCTGTTAAGCTGCTGAGATAGTCGAGTCTGTTGAGCTGCTGAGATGTTCGAGTCTGTTGAGCTGCTGAGACCTTCGAGTCTGTTGAGCTGCTGAGACGTTTAGAGATTCAAGATGCTTGAGTTCAAAGGAGTTTCAAGGAGTTTGAGATTTGTGATGCTTAGAATTATTCGAGATTGAAATGAAGTTGAATTGAATTGGGAATGAAAAGAATTTTGAATTGAATTGGATTGAAATCGAATTGATACTAGATCAGAATTGGATTGAATTTGATTGAATTGGATTGAAATTGAATTTGAATTGGAATCGAAGTTGAATTGGATTTGAAACTAAATCGGGATCAAATTGAGGTAATAAGTCGGATATGGGCCTTGAAATGAGGGCCGAATTTGGGCCGAGTTTGGGCCTTGAAATGTGGGCCAGAATTGGACCTTTAAAGAGTGGGCCGAGTTAGGCCTCGTACATTGGGCCTTGAAATTGAAATTGGAAGATGATTTGGATCTATGAGACAATTGGAGTTTGGAAAGAGTTTGAAGTTTGA
Source organism: Limonium bicolor (assembly GCA_023374045.1). NCBI lineage: Eukaryota > Viridiplantae > Streptophyta > Magnoliopsida > Caryophyllales > Plumbaginaceae > Limonium > Limonium bicolor. The sequence continues at coordinate 18,740,549 of CM041782.1, forward strand.
TCTTAGAACTTTTGGAAGCATTTCAAATGCCTTGTGAGGTTGAAGTGTGTCTAATGAGTATATGAAGGGTATTTAATGTTGGGTGCGAAAAGCTTTGATTTTGAAGAATTCGTGAAGAATATCTGGTTTCGGAGTATGAGAGGATCGGTTTTGAAGAGTGTATAATGAGTGAGTGTGAGAGGAATTGATTTTGGAGTGTGTTTGATGAGAGGGTATGAGAGATTGATTTGAAGTGTGTATGATGAGAGAGTGTGAAAGAGGTTGATGAGAGTGTGAAAAGGGTTGATTTTAGAGTGTGTTTAATGAGAGAGTATGAGAGAGTTTTATTTTGAAGTGTGTTTGGTGTGAGAGTATGTGTAAAACCCCGGTTTTTACACCCTAATTTTTTTTACTTGACTTGTACAACTTTCTACAATATTTTACAGCAGAAGACTAAATAACACCTAAGCCAAACCGGAGTGCTACCGCCACACCCACACCAACTAATGTGGATGCTAAGGCTAATCCACCTACAACCTAACTCCCGGAACATGCTCCAAGGAGTTTGCCACTTACAAATAAATAAAATTCCTAGTTATGTCGGCGCGTTTCCCTTGTCCCAAGCTCAAGAGAAATATCACACAAAGAATCAACCTCACCTGCAACCATAAACACAAATCTGTGGCCAGCAAGCAATCACACAAAGGGGCCACAGGCACAAACCAGAAAACGTCAGCAAAGGTCACAAACACAACCATACCCTAATAAATCATTCTTTCTTTGGAAAACCTTTTTATAGCAGCATAAAAGCACACAACAGCATAAGCAACCATGCTATCAACCACAAACACAAGTTCACCACACTCTTACCTTCCTTGAGACATTTTACCTTAACACAAACCACCTGTTCATAATGATATCACAATCACAACAATCTCATCAGAGACATAAATCCAATAATATTTTGGAAACCACATAACACTTTTCACCACCATATACATCTCTAATCCACCAGATCATAACTCATATAACCATAGTAAATTCACCACAAAACAAGGCCATTTGTATTTCGGAAACCACATAACAATTTCCACCAATTTGTATCTCAATTATTAACATTCCACCAATCCACGGGCACACCCGTCTTTCGACAAAGAGCTTCTAGGCTCTCGGCCCCTTGGACAAATAACTCACCACCTCACCCCATGTCCTTAAGTGTGCACACCCCCTATGAATCATCAGTCCATAGAGTAGATCATGATGGCTTAGCTCCAATACATTGGTAGGAGCGAAAATTCAGTGAATGGCCATACATGGCTCGACAGTTTGAAGGAGCTAACCATAGCTCAACAGTTTGAAATACATATTTCCAAATTCACACTTCCACCACCATAAGTAATATCAACCTTTCCAACATATAAAGATCATCCACAATCATATAAAGTTGCTCAAAATAACCACCAACCAAAGGATAGCAATAGACAAGATTAATCACATATTAAAGTACAAACAATCCACCTTTAGAATTAAAACCTTGTATAAGGTTAGACTTTGTCTAACTTTGTTCCACCTGAATATCCACTCAATCAAAATCAAGCATTCACCTAGCAATCACAGATCGACAAGCATTCCACACCAAGAGTAGTCACCAAAAATCATTCCAAAGCCTTTCAAGGCTATAAGCCAAGCAACAAAACACCCAAAAACCACACTTAAACACAATTTTCCTTCTTTCCAAGTTTTAACACATATATAACCTTACAGGGCTCTTTTACACTTCACTATCTCTTAAAACTTCAACCACAAGTCATATTAAGACTATAATGACCAGATAAACCATTAAATCCAATAACCAACACACAATTACACTTATACAAGCTTAAAACATACCTTTAACCCAAATCACTTCCTAATAATTCGAATGACTTCCCAAAACTGTTTCGACCTGAATTTTTGACCATGGATCTAAATTCACATTATACGATTACCCTCAAGTTTTCAGCTCAAAAGGAGTTTGGGAACCTATCTAACCATTTCCTAAAGCTTTAAGCTCACTTTCACACCCCTAGCTTTAGTTCTTATTTTTTTGAATACCAACGTGTTTTACCACCCAAGTTAGTTCCCCTTAACCATAAATAGTCAGAATAACACACGAAAAACAACAAACTCTCACCGGTTGCACTCTAGGAGTCTTAAGACATATTTTTCCCTCTTTTAGAACAACTAAGCAATACCTAATATCCCAAAGGTATTTGGGCCTGATGTTCTCAGCGTAGCTTAGTTTTATCATCCTAAAAACACTGTCAAACTTTCAGGTCAAGAGAAGCTAAGGTTCGGAGTGGACAGATCTAGAGAAATCAAAGAGAAAACATGCCTTAAGGTGAGTTTTTGGTGAGCATAAGTGTTACCTGAACCCTCCTTGCCCTCTTAGCCACGTCCTTACAAGTTCCTTAGATAATTGAATCAATTTCTTCCACCAGCGCATTCGCCCAAGGTCACCAGCTGCTTCTCCCTCCTTGAAATCTTGTTCTTCCTTGATTTCGAGCTTGAATTCTCTTCTCTAATGGTGGGTGTTGTGTTCTATAAGCTTCTATGGACTTCTAATGGCGTGTGGGTGTTTTGAGAATAGCAAATAAGCCAGGCCCCCATCTCCTCTTATATAGGCGTGAATGGACTTTAAATCGGAGTTAATTTTACTTCATAATTAAGTGTAATGATTAAAGAGATAAACCTTATCCTTTGTAACCCCTTGGATGATGGACACTTAGCTAAGATTAATCCCAGCCCTTGGAGTGGCTATCTTCATCATTAATGAAGGGATAAGGTTCTTGATAAGGCTTATCCTTATAATGATTACATAAAGACAAAATAGAAAGATGTCTTCACTTACAGCCGTCGGATCGTAGATATTTTGCTAGGATAAATCTCTACCATCCATGTGTGACCTCCCCCCATTAATTAAGGTGACACAAGGCTTCTCTTGATTGGACCATGTGTAAGTAATCATCTCTTGACACCTCGACGCTTACATCATCGTTATGTCATGCCAACATCATCGCTGCATCATCACTACATCATCACTGCATCACCACTACATCATCATTACATCATCATGGTCAAATTTGACCATTGTCCAATGTTAGCCCGAGGTTAGACCAAGGTTGACCAAAGTTTGACCACAGTTGACCGAGGCTTCTTGAACTCCAAGTAACTCCCCAAAATTTCAGTGTTTTTCGGAACTTTCGGAATTAGGGTTTCTCCAGGGTTTCTTGGTTGATTCCCGGCCACTAGGGTTTCCTCGTGTTCTCTAATAATTCCTATGGAACTGTGGTTTCCATTAGGGTTACAAAAATTCGGGGTATTACAGTATGAGAGAGTTTGATTTTGAAGTGTGTTTGGTGTGAGAGTGTGAGAGAGTTTGATTTTGAAGTGTGTTTGGTGTGAGAGTATGAGAGAGTTTGATTTTGAAGTGTGTTTGACTCATTGGATCTTTAAATTGATTTGGAATTGGATGATCGATTGATTGTGAATTTTATTCTGACTTTAGAGGATGATTTGGAAAATTTTAAGGGAAACGGGTATTCCTCACATGGGCCGTGTTTAGGACCCGTATGCTTTGAGGATACCCCAAACCTAGAGCTTTTCTAAAATGGACTAAAAGGGCAACCTGATTGGCTTTCTAGGGCCACCAGTTCCAGCCCGTTTGGCTGGTTATGGACCGAACCTGATCAAAATTAGATTTGGGCCAAGAGTTACATGGGCCCAAACAGGATCAGTCCTTACACTTACAAAATCATAGGCAAGGAATGATGAAATGATATGTAAAGATGAATTTCCAAGGCTATATAAACAGATATACACGCTGACATGGATTTCAAATCTATCTGAATAAAGCAAATATATGTAAGAAAAGAATTCAGAATCTGTCTAAGTAATTATATACATGTGGACATGGATTTTAAGAGCTTAAGCTATATACACGTGTGAAATGAATTTTGGAAGTAGCACGAGAAATGTATATACAAGAACGAATCATCAGAGCTATCTAGGTAGCGAATCAGTATTATTCAAGGGTTGCTAATCCATTGTTAGTCTTATCCTATTTACTGTCTTTCAATAGTCAATTAAAGGTTGTAAGCTAGAGAATAATGTAACGGTTATGGGATGAAATCACAATAATGAATAAATCATAAGATTGCAACCGAAAGCGAAAACAACAAACGGATTACAAATTAATACAAATACAAGAGAAAAGTTTAAATCTAAAGCTGCTATGGGGGGGGTCGCATCGACGCCGCCTCACTTGAGCTGAAAGGATCAGCAAGGAGTGCACCAACCGTTACACGTGTTTGAAGTGGAGACCCCGGTAGTCCAAGCCCAAAGTCCCATTTTTAGTCTTATAGCAATTTCCCGTTCCACGAGCATTATGTACATGTCAAAGAACAAAGACAAAGATATACAAGAGTAGTTAGTAATGAAATGTAAGAGGGTTGAGGCGTGTGCAATGGGATCATACGGCCCCTCTCAATGGGAGGAAAGGGGGCAATCTAATCATCTCCCACACCCCAACCGAGAACATAGAAAAGAGTTTCAAACTACCAACAAATGCTAAGGATCATAAGATAAATCAAGCATTGGGGTTGCTACTCAAATGAATTTGTCATCTTAGATTATGACTCAAACCAAAGTGTAGTATCAAAGGGATAGATTGTGAGTCATGTGGGATCATACCTAGAAGGGTTTATATCATTTCCCTCTAAGATGAAGAGTTAATAAGGACCAACCAACCAATGTGTGATTTATTTTAATAGTCATAACATTCGTGAAACTATCACTCAATTCATGTTCTTATCTAAGCGCAAGGGACAAGTCATGCTAGTCTCAAACCAATTTCCAAACCGATATCAATGCGCAAGGGACAGTTAATCAAACTGAAATGCGTTAATCAAAATTGAGTTGAGACTTCGAAACCCATGAGGAGCTTTGGTGAAGCCTAAAGCCATTCGGTCAAGTCCAGCCCAAGTTGCAAAAGGAGTGCATCAGCCCAAAGTTGATTCGGTCAAGTCCAGACCAAGTTGCAAAGGGGAATATACCTCGATCAGGACACGTGACAAAAATGAAAGAAGCAATTACACCGAATGGGATTGAACACATAGCAGAGGACAAGCGAAATCGGATCATCTAGGTTACATAAACGGGCCCACAATCGGCCTGCTGCAAATTAAGTTATTAAAAGCCCACATGCTTAGTCAAAGTCCAACATTAATTACAAACTGAATCATCTCGTAGCCCAGTGGTCACAGTGCCGAGGCCAAAATGCAAAATCGAAAGCTAGTCCAGACTCATGTAATGTGTGTCGAATCAACTTGTGACAAAATCGGGACTAGATCACTGTGTGAGCCCCAAAAGCCCATCAACCGAAACAGTCAAATGCCCAAATAGGCCACAAATAGCAAAAGAGTGAAACGGGCAGCTGTGAGCCTCGATTTTAAACCCTATCCTATGTGGATTAAGATGATTAGGATCTAATCGGGTTTTAGGTCCACTTATAACCTAAGATTAATAACTATGTCATATAACAATAATTAATAAAACCTAAGCTAGCTCACTGGAACCTATTATGAGTCGCCACCTAATTTTAACCTAGATGAAATTAGGAAAGGAGAGTTCGGGTTCGGGGGCTTGGTATACGACTTGTTTAGGGTTCAATTACTTTCATTACCCCTAGAAGTCGTTTTTCCTCTACTTAGTTTAATTATGGCTTATTACGAGTCGTTTTAATCTAAGTGCGTGAGCTTCTGTTTTTTTGTGTTTTTTTGCATTTTTTAACAGAAAATAAAAGTGAAAAGTGAAATTACCTAAACTAGGGTTTCGGAGGCCGAATTAGGTCGAATTTTGAGTACGTCCGCGGCCACGGACCTAATGTCCGAACCCACGGACCCCAGTTAGCCTAATTACACAGAAAAGTTAAACTTAAACAGAAATGAGATTTTGAAAAGTCCGGGGCCACGGACAGGACGTCCGTGGGCCTGGACATGTTTTATAAAACCCTAACTTTTGAAAATAAAAATATCCTGCCACCTTCCGGGGGCGTCCGGGCTTACGGACAGGGAGTCCGGGACCCCGGACGTAGCGTCCGTGGGTGCGGAACGCCCTCGGACGGCGGCATTTGGGTGGCTCCCGGCGGTGTTTTAAGCTCAAAGTTTAAGGGTAGATAGCCTGAAAGATTCTAAACATGTTAGTGATAAAAAGTTTTCAATTTGACTGCAATTTAAAGACGAAACTTATTGAACAAGTTAGTGGACAGAAACATAAATAAACCTTAATTCAGAAGCAAAGAAAAGTCAATTCAATTATGAATTTCAACCAGAAGTGTATCGAGGTTAGGGGAGTTAAAGAATTCGAATTCCAACCTGTTTTGGCTTCGGGATCTGTTGTTCCTTCACATCGGGAATCTCCGAAAGCTCCGTTGGTGGCCGATCCGATTCAACTTCGACCCAAGCTTCTGGACCCTTCTTTTTTGTGCTTCTAAGGACGTTTTTGCTTCTGTATTTCAGGTGGTTTTGTGTTTGGAAGTCTGATGGGGAAGGAGATATTGTGTTTTAAGCGGTTTCGGGGTGATTTCAGTACGGTTTCGGTATTGATTTGAGGCTTGGAAGTGTAAAAATGTGGGGAGAAGCTTTGTGGCTGTGTTTTCTGACTTTGGAAGTGTTCTCCTCTGCCCTATGTCGTTTTTGGAATGTCCTTTTATAGAAAGAGCAAGGCCATGTTGATAGAACAAGATTTTTATCTAAAACCTTGATTTTGTGCTCTAAGGGAATCTGATTTTTTAAAATATGTTGCAGGCCGAGAAAAATTATGAAATTTTAACTGAAGATAAAGGATGAGATGTAGGAATTTTGGGAGTTGGAATCGGGTTATTGTGATAACTAACCGATTAGATAAAAATCTCACAATCTGGAATCTCCCATAATTCATAACTTATTATTGGAAAGTCGAAATAACGAAATTCCAGCGGCATTAGTCTCTAATAAGCATCCTCTATCTTGTGTTAACATTTCATGACATATTGTTTTGATTTCGGTATTTTCCAGAGGAGAGAGAAAATTGCAAAAATGATTGAATTTCTCTTTTTAATTTTGGGTTAAGGTTCCAAATAAAATAATTTTAAGTTTATGACTGTATGTAGTCATGCTAACCATGTGACTATTTTATTTTAATTTTGGAAACCTTTTATTTCTATTTTGAGGTTATTTCATTTGTTAATTATTGAAGAAATTAGCTTATAATATGAATTAATAGCCTAATTTCCAGAATAAATATTATCTGAAAATGATGAAATACCTTTCATAATGACTATGATATTTGGGAGTGTTTGGAGGTTATGAACAAGCCATATGAAAAATAGAAAATCCCAAAAATGTCCTTGGAAAACCCCGTCTTGGTGCATTTTGACAGTTTTGCCCTTGTCTTTGCATTTGTGCGCTTGAGCCTTTTCCCGGGGGTCAAAATTTTGGGTATAACAGATTTCCCCCCGTCAACTAGACTTTGTAATGAAGATGAAAAGACTAGTTGATGATTGCGTGATATCCCAAAAATTTTGCCCGACTTTGTTAGGTCTATTCCCTCTATTTTCTTCGAAATGCTACCAAAAACCCTGGATTTTGTCGAGCTATTCTAAGGCGCTGACTACCTAAAGTGATGAAATGTTGTCGGACTATTCTAAGGCGTCGACTACCTAAAAGCAAAGATAAGATGATATGCAGATGCGGGAATGATGCGGATGATGCCGATATGCTAATGATGTTGTTAGTGCTGATGATGTTGATGATGCTGATGATGATGTTGATGCTGATGATGTTCGGATGCTTCTGGGGACCAAAACTCGTGCCAATGCTCCTGGCTGGACCCAATGTGGACTTATTGCCATCGCCCCCCAAGCCGGTGTGCAGGGATAACTCCTGGTAAAAACCTTGGGGACTTATTGCCATCGCCCACCATTCGTTGATCCCAAAATAAGTTGACATCGCATAGGAGGATTTATTGCCATCACCTCGCCAACTTTTCTGTCGCCAGGTCTTGTGATGCACCTGGATAATGCAACTAGGTCTTATGACGAGCCTATATGAATGATATGAATGCAATGTGTTTGATGAGAGTGGGTAAGCTAAAAGGTCTTACTACGAGCCTAAAGGAATGCAGCTAGGCCTTATGACGAGCCTAAAGGACGGTTCTAGGTCTTATGACGAGCCTAAGGGTTGAATCTAGGTCTTATGACGAGCCTAAGGGTTGGATTTAGGTCTTATGACAACCCTAAAGGTTGGATCTAGGTCTTATGACGAGCCTAAAGGTTGGATCTAGGTCTTATGATGAGCCTAAAGGTTGGATCTAGGTCTTATGACGAGCCTAAAGGTTGGGTTCTTCTACTCGGGTGAGTTCTGCTACTCTGGTGAGTTCCTCTACTCTGGTGAGAATCTGTATCTCTAAAGAATCTGTATCTTCGGGGCGAGAATCTGTATCTCCGAAGAATCTGTATCTTCGGGGCGAGAATTTGTATCTCTGAAGAATCTGTATCTTCGGGGCGAGAATCTGTATCTCTGAAGAATCTGTATTTTCGGGGCGAGAATCTGTATCTCTGAAGAATCTATATCTTCGGGGCGAGAATCTGTATCTCTAAAGAATCTGTATCTTAGTGGCGAGAATCTGTATCTCTGGTCTATGATGAGTAGTCTCGTATGGATGGATGCAAGGTAAATTTTATGCAAACGATCATGATGAAAGTTGATTATGAAAGTGCCAAACGTGGCAATGATGATGTGCATGTCAAAATACGATCAAAGTGTATGTAGGAAACTTGTCCAAACAAGAAATCGTTGGAAAATGTACTAAACATGGCAATGTTAAGGATCAAAAATTGTCCAAAGCAAGACATTTCTAGAAAGTGTGCCAAATGTGGCCATGATGAGGTTTATGAAACCGAAGTGTTTGAAGGAAAGTTGTTCAAGACAAGAAATTGTTGAAAGAGGTGCCAAACATGGCAGTGTTTGAAGAAAATTCTGTTTACTGAAAAGGAAAGTGAAATTATCATTTCCTGACTATAGACTTTGGACCTGTAATTTATCTCCTAGGAGATGAACATACCATTGGTGGGGTATGGTGTATGATGTGAAGGTAAGGGCTTATGTGGGCATGTGTAGTGGTGGTGTGGAGGTGAGGGCTTATTTGGGCCTGTGTGGTGTATGATGCGTGCGAGCCTGTGTGATGTATGATGTGAAAGGTAAGGGCTTATGCGGGCCGGTGGTGTATGATGTTTGATCTTTGGATTCCAATTGGTGTTGTCATAGCAATTGTTGGAACCAACAATTGGCCCCAGTATTTTTCCCTTAGGACAATCTGAGCTAGAGTTCATGGAAATCGATCGGAACGATCGATTGCCCCCAGTATTTTCTTTGATTAAACATGCGAACAAGTCTCGTCCTCACAGGGTCAAGACTTATGTTTTGATGTGGTGCTTCCTAACCTACACTCGACGTGTTTGGTGTTTGCACTCGTTTCTCACTTACGGTCATAACTTCTCAACCATTGAATTTGACACTTGTTAGATTTACGCGTTCAACCTGTTACTTTCACGTGATTGGATACACAACTACTAAGTCGGAAGTCTTTTAAGCTTATAACGTGGCTATAGGGTGTGATGAATGACAACAAGACAATGGAGGAATGTTTAGGATATGTGGAGCTATAAGGGTGACCAAAGCTGCAACTTGCACCTTCTCCCGGACTTGCCTTCTTTGTCTTGAAGTCGTTTGGCTACTTCGTGATGACTTCGCTTATGAGCTTGGAACTTGGGACTTTTGAGTTGTTCCTTGCACCTTCTCTCTTTTTCCAATCTTGGATTTCTTCGAGGCTTTTCAGGTTTGCCCTTCTTTGAATATCTTTTCCTTCGGGGTTCTTGTGTTTCCCGGTTTTGAACTTTGAGTGCTGTTTTTGATGTCAGCTCATTTGGATCCTGGGTCACTTTGGGACCATTTGCGGATCGTTTCATCATGCTGGTAGCAGTTTTGCTTCTTTGGACTTGTGAAGTTGCTGTTCGGAAGTCGGGCTCCTTGCTTCTTTTGGTCACCGGGTCAGTTATTCATCATTGGCTGGGTTATTTTGTGGAGTTCATAATATCGAAAAGGGAAATATGAAAGGCTCAGCGGGGGTGCCTAGGGTTTAATGTCAGGGTTCACAAGCTTTTGGCTATGTGGTGTTGTACCTAGGTGCTTCGTCATTCCTGATAGTTGTGTATCCATTCTTTGTTACTTTTCGCAGGTTTAAGCGTAAATCTACAAATTATCTCCTTCGATCGGAGTTATGCCGTTTGCCTCACTTTTGAATGTGGCCTCCCTTGAGTCATGTAAAAATGACACGCTCTTTCACTCTTGGTCTTACTACTCAAGGCACTCTCGCGAAGTGTTCACTCAGAGACTTGTTCACACAATTAAACGAAAGAAATAATCGTTATTGGTCTTTAAACTCAGATTGCCCCGAGTATTGATCTGAGGTTTATGACAACAACTAAATAGATGTTGAATTTGAGCAGCTTTGTGGGTTGTTTTGGATGATGGTGTTTGGACGAACATGTTCAACTTTTTGAAGACAAAAGACAAATCTTCATGCTCCATTGTCAGAAAATGTAACCTCATCTTAAAAGGCATTTTGAAATCGGTCTTGAAAAAGTCGTTTGTTGTGAAGATGGTTTAGTAAAACCATTGTCTTCTATTAGTGATTTGGAAAACAGCCATTTTTTGAAAACTTTGAATGATACATTTGAAAGATGAATGTTATGGCAGGTTATGCATGTGGAGACTTTCATTGCTGAAGACTCGAGCTCTCGACCGTTGGGACGTTGCTGAGATGATTGTGACCGCCTTCTTCTTGGACTGTGAGTAGGCTATGCAAAATGCCTGAACTAGGAGTGTGCATGGATGACGCATGAAGCACTTGGGCCTGAATCTTTTACGAATTGAATGATGCCATCATGGATGTGGATAGGCATTTGGGCCTAGATAAATTAAAAGTGAGGCACATGGGCCAGAAATATTTTGAGGATGTGGCGCTTGGGCCGGAGTGTTGTGAGAATGTGGCACTTGAGCCGGAATGTTGTGAAGAGGTGGCGCTTGGGCCAGAATGTTTAAAGAATGTGGCACTTGGGTCAGAATGTTGTGAAGATGTGGCGCTTGGGCCAGAAAGTGCTTGAAAGTGTGGCACTTGGGCCAAAATGTGTTTAGGAATTGGGCGCTTGGGCCAGAATGTGTTTAGGAATGTGGCACTTGGGCCGGAATGATTTGGGATTGTGGCTCTTGGGCTGGAATGATTTGGAATTGAAGTGAGACATATGGGCCAGAGGGACTTCTAGACTAGAATGGATGTGTGGGCCTGAATGCCTTAATCTGGAAGTGATGCATTCAGGCTGAAGGAAGCCACATGAACTGTGAACTAGGCCGAGAGAGAAACTTTGAAGTCTAAGATTTGTTTGATGTTCCTGTTGGGCCTTGAGGCCAGAAACTAGAACGAATGAGTTACGAAAACTATCTTGAATTCGAATGGGTTGAAACCCAAACAAATGGTTTTGAGTGGGCCTAAAAGGTATGACACCTAGATCTAGGACTTTGGGCCCGGGCCCGAACAAAAAGTTTACCTAGACTAGAATGGGCCTTGGGCCGAAATGGAAAAGCCTGATTGATTTTCATGTCTTATGGACTGCTTTAGGTAGATTTATTCTTTCATGGGCCTAGAACTAAATTGATAATTCAAACTAGGCTGAAAGAGAAATCACCTAAGTTTAAACATTTGGGCCGAAGCCCAAATGACTCACATATCAAACCAAACAGGGCCTCTGGGCCGCAAACAATAAAGCTGCCAATTTGGGTTGGGCTGAGTTGATGTAGGAGAGGTTCCTATCAATCTCTAGGCTGGGTAGTGGGCCGATCATACAAGCAAACAAGGCCCACACAAATTCAACATGTCCTCACTAGACGTTCAAATCAAACCGGGTATGGATCGATCCGGAGAGGTGCTTGGGGCATGGGCCCAGGTCACCACAAAGGAATAGGGCTTGCACGCTATTCTCTTTGGGCTTCCCCACTCTTTTCACATCACCTGAAGGTGTCCGTCTACGGTCGGGTCTTTGACTGACCAAACAATGGGCTAGGTAAGGGCACTGCCAGGAAAATGCTTGGGGCTAAAGCCCAGGTATTAAGGGGGTGTGGTTAGACGACACCCTCCTCTTTTCCCCCACTTATTCACATCACCTAAAAGGTGGAAGTCCCTGACAGGGGACCCTCAAATGGGTCCCACAGTGAAATCGGTTTGTGTGGACCCTCACTCCCATATGATGCAAAGGTGCAGGGAATTAAAGTGCGCACAAAGGTAAACAAACAATGTAATAAAAGCCATGAATAAACATTTTTTCAAGTTAAGCCCTCTTTCTTAAAATTAAACAAGTTAATATTAAGAATTTTGTCCCCAACAGAGTCGCCAGTCTGTGAGCCTCAATTTTAAACCCTATCCTATATGGATTAAGTTGATTAGGATCTAATCGGGTTTTAGGTCCACTTATAACCTAAGATTAATAACTATGTCATATAACAATAATTATTAAAACCTAAGCTAGCTCACTGGAACCTATTATGAGTCGCCACCTAATTTTAACCTAGATCAAATTAGGAAAGGAGAGTTCGGGTTCGGGGGTTCGGTATACGACTTGTTTAGGGTTCAATTACTTTCATTACCCCTAGAAGTCGTTTTTCCTCTACTTAGTTTAATTACGGCTTATTACGAGTCGTTTTAACCTAAGTGCGCGAGCTTCTGTTTTTTTGTGTTTTTTAGCATTTTTTGACAGAAAATAAAAGTGAAAAGTGAAATTACCTAAACTAGGGTTTTGGAGGCAGAATTAGGTCGAATTTTGATTTCGTCCGCGGCCACGGACCTAATGTCCGAACCCACGGACCCCAGTTAGCCTAATTACACAGAAAAGTTAAACTTAAACAAAAATGAGGTTTTGAAAAGTCCGAGGCCACGGACAGGACGTCCGTGGGCCCGGACAAGTTTTATAAAACCCTAACTTTTGAAAATAAAAATATCCCGCCACCGTCCGGGGGCGTCCGGGCTTACGGACAGGGAGTCCGAGACCCCGGACGTAGCGTCCGTGGTTGCGGAACGCCCTCGGACGGCGGCGTTTGGGTGGCTCCCGGCGGTGTTTTAAGCTCAAAATTTCAGGGTAGATAGCCTGAAAGATTCTAAACATGTTAGTGATAAAAGTTTTCAATTTGACTGCAATTTAAAGATGAAACTTATTGAACAAGTTAGTGGACAGAAACATAAATAAACCTTAATTCAGAAGCAAAGAAAAGTCAATTCAATTAGGAATTTCAACCAGAAGTGTATTGAGGTTAGGGGAGTTAAAGAATTCGAATTCCAACCTGTTTTGGCTTCGGGATCTGTTGTTCCTTCACGTCGGGAATCTCCGAAAGCTCTGTTGGTGGCCGATCCGGTTCAACTTCAACCCGAGCTTCTGGACCCTTCTTCCTTGTGCTTCTAAGGACGTTTTTGCTTCTGTATTTCAGGTGGTTTTGTGTTTCGAAGTCTGATGGGGAAGGAGATATTGTGTTTTAAGCGGTTTCGGGGTGATTTCAGCAGGGTTTCGGTATTGAACAGCAACTGAAGTCGACTTCCAGTGAGACTAGGCAGAGTTCTTACCAGTCAGATGTTGATGATGAAGTGCCTATGATGCATGCAGATATTGGGTGCTTGACGTGATGCAAAATGCACATGTAGTTTTGGAGAGATGGTATGGTCCTATTTCAATTATTAAGAGGTTTACGAATATAAGACATCTTCGATTTGATCTTGAGTGATTGTTGAACTGGAATACGTGAATCACTTTCCTCTCATGGAGGGATGTGGATCAATCTCTCGTGAGTATGGCCGTGTGTGCTATTGGTGTGATGATGCTCTCGACGCTCAAAGCAGTATTTTCCTAAGAATTCCTTTTTGAGGTTCTGGACTTTCCGATCCTTACAAATTCCTCACCTGCAACGAGGTAGGCTATTTATGTTTTGGTGGTTCAATCAAGGAGTCGCTCGCACTCAAAAGACCTTGTCAATCAAGGAGTCGCTCATAGGCTATTTCTGATCCGTTACTTTCAGTAAACGCTCATCGACTTACGAGTCAGAGGTCTTTTATTGGGTTATAACGGGGCTAAGGGGTATGATGTATGTCACATGGGTCTGGAGGATTTGATTGGCAATTGTGGAGCTTTGTACAATAGAGGATATATTTCACCTTCGCCGTGGGTGGATTAATTAGACAAACGTTCTTTGAGAATCCTTGTTGGTTTCAGTTGGACATCATTAGTCCTTTTTCTTATTTTCTCCTTCTTCTTTGGTGTGTGATTTTTTGCTTTCCTACTTCCTACTTTTGGAATTGCATGGGCTCATCGACCTTCTTGGGCATTTTCTACTTACACTTTTGGCCTTCAGTTTTGCTTTTAGCTTTGAGTTTTCATTGACTCGCTGGTCTTCTTGAACACTTCGGTGTTCTTTTTTGGTGTTTGGATTTGGAGTTGCATTGACTCGCTGATTTCTTTGAACATTTTTATTGTTGTTTTTGTGAAAGATGGTGGGGAGGGGCCATGGCTCCGGCTCCTTCGAGATCCTCTATTGCAAGGGTAAGTATGTATATGTGGGGCGGCATGCTGTAGAGTTTCTTCTTTGTAGAAAAAGTTTTTCATGAAAGGCTCAGCGGGGCTCACTAAGGGTCTATGTGCAGGGCAGTCAAAGCTTTTTGGTTTTGTGGAGATTTGTGTTCCTATGTGCCTCGTCATTCACGTTAGTCCATGATTGTTTTCTTACTACTTCTCGGGTCTTTGCATGAATCACAGTTCGTATCTTGTTTATCGACATATATCGCACTATGTATTATGCCTCTCCATGTGCTGAGAGAATGCACATGTTGCTCGTGGTTTTACCTCTATGGACTTTCTCTCCCTTCCCTCATCACTCAGGGGATCATCCAATGCCCTCTTTTGAAATTCAAGGGAAAATATAGCTCTTCGCACACTACTCACTTTGTTTGTGGTGATGATTTTGATTAGACCCATGTGTTCATTGACTGGTAGAGAGTTTAGTGGTTCACGCACTCTGTTCAATCAATCTCTCAAGATTTTTCCCAAAGATGTCGTTTCGATACGGATATGTGCAAATGCAACTATCTACAATGCAATATGTTGTGGTAATATGGAATAACTACGTATAGGATGCATGAAGTATTGACAATGAAAATGATTGAATTTTGGATTTTGGTTGAAGGTTTTTGTTTTGGATGTGATGCATGAATGGTAAGATTACACCTAGTCTCGCTTGCGTCGGTTTCAGTTGAGGATCCATGAAGCTTATCTTGCCACTAATGACCCTTTAGGCGGTCATTTACTGAGTGGGTCCCGGAAGAAACGTGATTAAACATGTTTTAGCTGTTATTCAAACCTTGACCGCTTAACGAGTGGTAATTCCTACATTGCATCAGTCAACATGATAAAATCGTCTTGTTCTTCCCATGATTCCTGGATAGGTCGAATAGAAAGGGGAGTGGGATGGGATGCAACCCTTCATACGTTTTCATTACATTTGTAAATAAAAACATGACTCAACAACTTTCTGCCACTATCGCCACGGATTAGCACATGGCCATGCTTAGCTTGGTGATGCCTTAGGAAAGTGCGCCTTCGTGGCTTAGGATGGACGTCTTCTCTCTAAATAAGAGACGTCTCCTCTGTCAATCAGCTCTTGGATTGCGTTTCTTAGTATAGTGCACTCGTCGGTGGCGTGCCCGCGAATCCGATGATAGTCACAATACTCATATAAATGTGGCCCAAGCTTCTTCACCCTCGAACTGGTGTTATAAGATGCTAGGTAACCTCCCTAGGTTAAAATTCTCCAGGCTTCACCAAGTGACATTACTAGACCCGAATTCTGCCTTTGAGAGTCCTGCCCGGGTTGTGGTATTCTCTTTGCATGATTGTTGGCTTTGGATATTTGGTTTTAGCATCTTCCAAAGTAGCCACAACCTCCATCAGTCGTCTGAAGTTGCATAGATATTTCAGCCAATGTCGGTACATGCCTTTCAGCCCAGAAATGACCATTTGTACTTGCTCTTCCATAGTAGGTCGATTATTCATTTGTCCGACCTTCACCCTCCATCGTTTTATGAACTCCCTCACGGGTTCGTCAGAATTTTGGCAAGTGACCTCTAAATCTCTACGTGTAACTTCATGATGAAAGTTGTCGTCGTATTGAGAGAGGAAATCTAAATACAGGTCCTGGCTTGAATTTCTGTTTAGATCTATGCTCATAATCCATGAGTAAGTAGGTCCTTGTAGATAGAATCTAAAGCATGCGGCTTTCAGCTCGTCAGAGAGGCCATGGAGATTCATGAGTTTATCATATTTGTTGACATGATGTCTCGGGTCTCCAATTACCTCATACTTCTCCATCTCAGGCAGACTCATGCCATTCTATAGACGAGCATCCGGATACGGGTTAGTTGGCTCCCAACCTTCAGACTTAAAACGTTGGGCTAGGTCTAGTTCCGTCTTCAATTCTTTCACTAATTCTTTCATTGGACTCGCTTTGCGATCAAGGTTTTGGATTGAAGTATACGCTGTCTCAGGGTAGCCAGTGTCAAGAGATTGAGAGGGCAGTGTTGTTCCTGGGTGAAGATGTTGGCTAGAATTCGACAGGTGAGGAGGTATTTGCCAAGGAAGGACATATTTTTGTGTGGGCAAGGAGAGGTTTAAGCCAGAATGCACCATGGAGGTGGGTGGGGCTTGTGTCTTTCCCTTATCACAGACCATTTGTGGTTGCCAATTCCCTCAGGTGGCGGGTGGGGTTCTCAGAGTTGAACTTTACATAGGTGAAGAAGGCATGTCTGGTGTTGTTCGAACTTGGACAGAGAGAGTGTGAGGGTCCATTGCTTGAAACTCATAGGCATCGTATGCAGAGTAAGTTGGAGACTCCTTGTAACTGCTATCCGACCCCATATAGACCCTAGTTATTCTTCTTTGGACAAATTCTTCTATCTTCAGGTTTTTCTCCAAGTCATCAGCAAGGTCATGGATCAATCTTTCATGAACAAATCGGCCTTCGACTGCTTGATCATGTCGAGGGGCTCGCTCCGTCTTTTCTACCGTTGCTATAGGCAGACTGGTCTTCTTTCTTTCCAGTTACCAACTGTCACGAACACCTACATGCACAAGAATTAGAATGAAGGAGAAGAGGTAATATCAGTATGTTTTGTTAAACAAAAATTTGTTGTGTGATGAATGTGAATGATTGTTGGTGCAAAACGATTTTTATTTATCTTGAAAATGTTGTGAGATTCATGAGGTATTCGTATGATATGTGTCACATTATCTCATTAATTTTTTAAAGGAGATGTATCCGTAGACACCGTAAATTTCACCCCATAAAGAAAAGTTTTAAGAGTGATAGATAAAACGTGAAGGGTCGTCTCGTTTGTTCCTTTCTTTAAACAAGACATGCATGCCAAAAGAAACCTAGTTTTGGAAAACAATTTTTGAAAACGTGTGTTTTCAAAGTAGCAGATTCTCTCAGTATGGATTTTGACGCTAGGTCATTCGCAAATAAAATAGGGAGTTGGGGACCCTATACACGTTTGATCTAAATAAATTCAAAGGGAATGTATTGACCTATACATGTAGTCTTTTCAGAAATGGACAAGAGAGAAAAGAAACATAGGGGGAAAACCTATACATCATCAATCCTAAAAAGTCATCAAAAAAGGGGGAGTTTTGAGCTAAACTTCTTCTGAACTCTTCTGGTCCGTCTTCGGGCTTCTGACTCACTACTCGCTCGCCTTTGGGCTCTTATAGCGAAATGACACTGCTATCAAGCAGTACGAGCTGATGTTCCTCTGATTTCTCGGACTTGACATTAGTTTGGATGTGGTCGGTCTCTATGTGTTTTGATTTGCTTTGCGGGTTTGTGTTCTTCTAATTTCCGACATTCCTGAACTCGAATGGTTGTTGATAGTCTTCACGTCGATGGACACAGATTGATGCTCCTCTGATGTTCGGTTTGAACGGTTGGTGTTGTTGGTCTTCTTATCACTCGGCTAGCTGCACGGGATGGTGTGCCTCTAGCTTTTGGCTCAAACCGCGTAGTCGATCTTCATGCCGCTTCACTTGCTCCGACGAGGGGAATGAAGGATATTTTTGGGAAAGGAAAAGTGAATGATCGTGCACAAAGTCTTATGTGAAAATCCACCACTGTTGTGAAAACACGAAATGATTAGTAAGTTCCAGAGTAATGACCGCTGCTCTTGAGGTGGGTTGAGCTTCAAAATTAGCGGGTCGCAACATGGGGACTAAATCATTTATTTTGAAATATGTTTGTGGAAATCAATTTGAAAATTATTTTGGAAATAATATTCGTGAAAAAAGTTGTTAGAAATTAGTTTGTAGAAAGTAGGTGTTTGAAATCTATTTTTGAAAACTGTTTTGGAAACAACATTTTAGTGAAGTAAAAGTTTTTTAAAGATGAAGTGAATGTTTATGAGCAAGACTAAGGTGGGGCTCTATATTGAACGAGCTCGTAAAATAGCTTTAAAAGATATGCAAAAGAGAATTCCGAACGTTTTAAAACAGATTGGTTTGAAAAAAATAGTTTGCACACATGTATAGCATAATGTAAATCTTGGCTATATTTGATGTAGAGCTATAAGTGTTGATGTTGGGATAATCACTTTCCCGGTCAATTATGATTTCGTCTCACCGGGGGAACCATCGTCCCTTCACTGTTCATCTCTCAGGGTTTTTCTCTGCTATGCCTTTACGGGGCACGTTATCAAGAAAGTCCGGAGTGCTTAAGTTCGAAAGGTCAGGACACCCGAGATGATAAGGAAACATACGCCACGGCCAGTGATGATCTGACAACACGCTCACTTTTCAGGAAACTCGGGGAAGTACTGCATGGGGTCGGATCTCCCGTCGTCTGCACGATAAGGTGTGTCTAAACTCCAAATTATTTACTGACTACGCTGTGCCATGTATGGGTATCCGGTAAATACAGGATCCTCTATGGATTTGTAGTGTGACATTGGGCTTTAAAGACACCCGTGGTGCAGAGGAATCATGGAGAACTGAGCCCATGCAATCTTCAGGGTAAGGCAGAGGGTGGTCAGACAGGCGGCATACAAGGGGGTGACTAACCATAAAACCCGACCTAGACACCGGATTAGGCAGCTGGACACTGAAGGCTCAGAGTCTACTATGTGCTGGCTTTGACTCGGAGATGAAGGATAATTTTGGATCATGAGTCTTCAGGGGGTAGGTCGGTGACCGTCTCGCCTCGCGGGCATAACCACTCAATGAGTGACCTGACTCAGGGGGAATCAATCGTGGACCGATTGGGATCCCGTGACTCGTGGAAATGGACTACCCATGCACTCACAACTTGTAAATGTAAAAGCGGTAACGGTGTAGGTCAATGACCGTCTCACCCCACAACAAGCAACAATAATATGAATGCGGTAAATAAAGCAAAGAAGAACAAACAACCCTATTTACTAACTGCTTCGTCTTGAGGGCGGTAATTCCAATTGGTTGTTTTTTAACCTAAAGGGAAGTTAGCTTCATTCAATCCTAAGTGTCTCTTTCTAATTGTGAGCTAATCATTAACCCAATTTTTGCAATGTTTTTTGAGGATCTAACAAATCCTAGCTGTCCTCATCAGCTACATACTCTAAGTGTAGAGTAGAATAATCCTAGAGGCTTGGAATAAATTTCTTGAAGGTTTTGAAAGACGTGGGGAAGTCCTGACAATTTTGAATGGAGTTCAGTCTTCCTTGAGTTTGAGAAAAACTTACTCAAGTTTTCCCCAGCAGAGTCGCCATTCTGTGGAGGGTGATTTTTTGGTATGAGGGGGGTCTATCTAAATATGATCTGGCTGATAAGTCTAGATCCTAAAAAATGCCATTCTATGGAGGGTAAAAACCCGTTATTCTGGCATCCCTCAAATACCTACTAAATCGTCCGTCTTTCCTAGAAAGCATATGGGAGAGTGCAAGTGTGCACTACACCCGCTCTCAATGGGCTCCACGCGGACTTATGCCCTAAGGGCGGAAATTGACTAGAGTCGCCACCTAGTTTGACCTAAGGAACTAGGAAGGGAAGAGAAGGGTTCTAAGAACCGTTAATTGACTCTGATGATTTGTTGCCTATGGATAGGACTTATTTGATCATACTAGAGATTCTGTGTGGGTTCGCATTGGGTTACACCCCTTGGAAGTGGCAACGACCACAACTTCGGATTGGTGCCCGAGGAAACCTCGGTCTCCAATTGTCGGGATTACCTTCTTTCAAAACCTTTTTAGAGAGATTCATTTAAAAGCCAAGGGTAGGATTAGGACGGGAAGAGAGAGACTGAGTGAATGAGGTAAGCTTTTATGTTAAGCTAGCGCCAAGAAAGGAATTGGTGAATTTCAGAGTTGATTAAATGTAGAATAGGAAACCGAGGAAAGGTTTAAAGATTGGGTGACTGAGGAAGATCTGAAGTCTGAAGGTTTGAGGGAATAGTCAAGACTTGTAGTCTGATGGTTTGAAGTATATGGGAGCCAAGGAAAGTTAGTGTTTTGAAAGATATGAGAGCCACCTTAGAAGGGCAAAAGTTTTTTGTTTGGAATGTGGTCGCACCGTAGATGGGCTGCCTACGTACTCAACTCCCTGTTGAGATCAGACCTTACGTAGTTCAGGGTATTCGGGTTTTTAGAGATTTTAGGGTTTTGAGGTGTTCGAGAGACGTTTGAGAGGTTAGTCAGTGAGACACTCGAATCTATGATACATTTGGTGTAACACCCCTCACATTAAACGCGTAATAATCACTCTCGTAGCATAATTAAAGACGTCTCACAGCGGAAGTTAAACACTAATAATTCTCACTCGGGTGTCACATGCCATTACTCGCCCATACGAGTAAAGAAGCAGGAAAGGAAATATAACAACACATTGACAATAATTAACCGCAGTGATGAACGAGATATATACTACATCATCCTAAGTTTAAACTAATACATAAGGTAAGTGAGCATCTAAGGTAGTCCCAATATTTACATCGTACTGAATATAAACTAATTCTAATAATGCAGTGAATAAATATATAACGTTGTTGACTACCCTGAAGACCCGCACTCCGGTTTCATAGCTCGATTAAGTCCTGAAATGTGGGTGCCATAAAGGCTCAGCCAACTGCTGGTATTCTAAATGTGATCCTAGACCCTTTTTGCCACTTAGGTCGTTTTAGCCATCTTGAATAACATGGGGTTTGTTTCATGCTGTACCGTTTACATGCGTATAACATAACTGTAAATACGGAATTAAAACACACAACAGGTATTCAAACATTCACACATCAAGACATGCTATTACGGCATTTATAATTGAACAATAAATTCGAGTCAACTGTAAGGTAAGAGTTAGCTGAAGTGCAGTTAGTCTCACTTGTTTATTTCCATCACATGAAGCCCCGCTTCCAACAATCTCACATTAACATACGGGTGTCATGTTAAAGACAAATTCCCGTTTAACCTCACACATTTATATTTTGGACAATAGTCCGGTGCCATTTACAGTGAGTAGGTGGGCTAACTGATCTACAGTGGTAGATGTCCATATGGCCGAAGCCATGGTATGGTGCCAACGGTAGCACATTCCGACTAACGATCGTATCCGGCTCGTTAGGTAAACAAGAGTAGACCCTAAACGGGTGTTAAACTCTAGTGATCACTATGCGCAACCTGCTTGAACGTATGCAGACCAGGGTTTAGGAAACATTGTATCATTAATTAATTATCACACTCTCATAAGTTAACGTATTTTAATTAGTCTCCTGGAGATTTAATCTCGTTAATGGAGAAATCACATTTTTAATGGATGCCCTATCGGGTCTTACACACAACCTAGAAATCTACTATGTGATGTTCAAAGCTCGGGTCATCACTCTAGAGACAGTTAATACCGGGTCTCTAAACTAAGTTCCTCACTTAGTGCTGTTAGGAGTATTTCACTCTCACAAGATGATAATTAGAGTCTCTCTCCTAATAGTTCATAGCTTTTAGGTGATAATTGATATCACAAGTCCGAACGACGTACGCGCACAGTTAATAAACGCTTTAACGATTGGAAAACATGAAAACATACAAAAACTTGCATAACATTATTTATCTGACATGCAAGCACACAGTTACGTCCGGAACCCAAGGAAACCCTCAGAGTTTTCAGACCACACATTCACATACTGTACACCAATAGAAGGGCAAGCATACGTCCTAGCACGGGCCGTCCTTTAATCTCTTAGCTGTGGAATATGATGTTAAGTATTAATACTCTATAACTCATTAAACTATCTCGGTATCTCTTGTAATGAAGAATCCCTTGTAATTAACCCCGGTGATTATATATATACATGTGCATATGGATAATTTACATTAAGCAAGATTTGTTTCATTTGTCATTTTTAAACAATGAAACTTGCATGTAGAATTTTTTGTTCAATCGTAGCATTACAACAACACGAAGAAGAGTACAAATTAGTTTTTTGGTTAAAATTATACATATATACATATATATATATATTATTTACCCCCTTTTTTTAACTTCTATACTCAAAATAACAACTTATTCCTTCAAGCTTAATAAAATCCCAATTTGGCACCAACTACCAATTTTACCGTAGTTACCAATTGGCACCTAAGCTTTATATTTAAATTCACTTCCCAACTTATTAATTATCAATTTGTCATGTTCATATCCGATTCCTACTAGTTGTTCAGAGCATAAGCACCATTTGCTTCTTACAGAAATTGTCATCTAGTGCACTCAACTATAATTTGATGTGTGTTGTTTTAGTTGATTATATACAACTCTACCAAAACCTATAAACCTTCATTAAGGTTGTACACCAACATTATTTTATATTTTGATTAAAGCTGCTACATAATACCTTTATCCTCAATCTAACATGTGCTGTTACCGTGCAGTATTTATATATGCTATTGTAGTGTTACACTTTCAGGTTCTATGTGTTATTTTCATAGTGTAGAAATTCTAAGATTATTTTACTGTTTATATTGGTTAACAAGTGACCAAGAATCTGTGTCAATAGACCATATACTGTTCAGCTATCCCACACTCCAGCACATCAGAACCATATTTATTTTAGTGCTGATAACAAGAAAAGAAGAAGAGCTTATTTGGTTTAAGTAAGAAGAGAATATGAAGCCGAAGATGAAGAAGAAGACAACAGCTTTCAATAAGCTAACTCCATCCTCGCCATAAAAATTTGCTCCAAAGATTAACTTCAACCTGGCTTTTGGATTTGGACACTATGCTACTTCTTACTGCTATAGTTTGGTTCAAACCGAATACACAAATTCTGTAACAGCACAATTTGTTGTCTATAATGTTTATCATTTTTAAGTAGAGTGCACAGAAAACAGACTCCATTATTATAATTTATAGAGATTGGATACAACAGTTTAAAAGAAAGTTTTGGAACTTATATGAGATAGCTTAATTACTTTGAGTTTTGATTGACATGAGTGTAGGCATGCTATATCTCCAGTTTCTGCCATAACCGATTATACATGTCAATCACACGGGTTATCAACTACCCCTGCACTGATTGCATCACCGCGCCTACCAGTGGCCAACTCTTCACTTGTATCAAGCTGAATTTAAAAAAAAAAACAAAAACGATGGCTAAGATTATCGTTTGTTTCTCCGATTATCGTTTGTTTGACAGCGGCTGTTTGTTATTTTTTTTATTCTAAAACAATAGATCTTCATCAGTTCAGAACAAGTCTACTATACTCTCTATGTTTTATAAGACCAACGTCAATACTAGTTCATCAGTAATTGGAATTGACACGCACGGACGTGACTCAATCCACCAAGCGCGGTGTTGTTGTGGAGAACTAATACGTAACCCTCAAACTCTAGAGTGGTCAAACTTTGAAATGCAGACATGATTATAAATTGAAGAAGGCTAATTTTAATTTATTCTAGTTGTTATAATGATAATCGTTTGCACACCGGGTGACAGAATAAGATAAGTTGAGTATATTAGCGGCAGGGAATGAACCGTGTTCAGTCCTTCAATTGAGGTACAGCAGAAATCAAAACTTATATTGTCATAATGGACAGCAATGACTAGAGGAAAGAATAATTCAAGATGATATTGTGGTGAAAAATGTAGCAGTCCAGTGAATCACTACATAGGTGCACGTTACAAGAGGAGAATAAAGGAGGCGCAGTCACTGCTGCCTCAACTCATCTTCATTCTGGTGTGTGAGAAGTAGTTGCAGTGATTTATCAGACTAGAGGCGTATAGACACAAGAGGAGAGTGAAGTTAGCATGACTGTTCCATGTTTGAAATCTAGTGTGAGAACAGGAGTACTTTATTTGATTGTTGGAGAGCTTGATAGACCATGAACTAGTAAGCCTCAAGTAGAACCATCGGTAATAAAGACAATTGAATGATATTAACTGACATTTTAAGCGGTCACCACAAACTCCAACAATGTGAATTCCTAGTCTTCTTAGTTTCTAGAGAAAAGAAATTAGATAGACAGAAGATGTAGATGGACGGTTTGATCCTCAAATTTAATTATTATTTTCAATCGTGCTCTAATGTTCTAATGTTTCAAATGGGATGGAGTAAAGACTTTGTTTCCAGCATCCAACCACAACAAATGTTAAGACATGTATTCTACACTTTATTATATATTCCCAGTCTTGTTTTATTTCTGTTTAGTGATGTATTTAGGTTATCACAGTCATGTAATCTTCTAGTTTGTATTTAGGTTTATTCTGTATTTTTCCTTCTCTCAATTCTTATATCCCATAACGGTCTACTGCTGGACATAATGTTGTCCCAGCATATAGTATATATAGGTTGTATTTTCCTGTCATGCGACCGATACGAGACTTATGTCTTAATAAAGATGAGATGAATTTCAGTAACGCTCTCTTTTCTTTCATGGTATCAAGAGCGCAACCTGGGTCTATCCTTTTCCGACAAAACAAACTAGCTCCGCTTCCATCTCTCCGCTTCCATCTCTCCGTCGACAACCTCACTACCACAATCCCTTTACACCACCACTTCACCATTTTCATCTTGCGATAATATGTCTGGAGAAGATCCAAAAGCTCACGAAGTGATAGATTCATCAGACAAGGGCAAGAAGTCGCTCAACCCTGAATCGCCTCCAGAAACGTCGAACGGATACAGCAAATTATCGCCGGAAGATGAAGAACTCTATACACACCCCACCGACAACCCCGGGATAGTCCTGGCCTACAAATTCAACGGAACGGGTTTTACGAAATGGAAACGCTCCTTCATCATCGGGTTAATTTCGAAGAGCAAAGTAGGGTTTGTTGACGGGTCGACGAAGAGATCTCACTACCAAGGAGCAAGACAGAAAATCTGGGACAAGACCAACGGCATGGTTATCGGATGGATTTTCACAGCGTTGGAAGATTCAATTAGGGAATCGGTCATGTACCTGAAAACGGCTGAAGAAATTTGGAAAGATCTTTGCAAACGGTATGATAATCCCTCCGGCACCCGTCTTTACTCTCTGAGGCAAGAAGCTCATAAGCTAGAACAAGGTAACCTCTCGATTAATGACTATTACACGAAGTGGATGAAGATATGGAACGAGGAAAAGGAAATCATAGAAATTCCCCTCTGTTCATGCGGATCCACAGAGGCGATAAGCAAAGTTCAAGAAAATCAAAGAGTTCTTGAGTTCTTGATGGGTTTGTGCGACTCATTTAAAGCAATTCGTTCCAGTTTACTCCTAATGAAACCCCTTCCCTCGATAGATCAAGCTTACACTGTGCTCAGAGAGGAAGAGAACCATCGAGCAGCCCACAAACACCGCAAACCCGATGGAGACATATCTTCTTTCACAAATTCAACCCTAACTCGCTCACCCCAGTTCAATGAAAACAAAACCGACAAGAAGAAGAGTAAATGCGGCCACTGCAAGAAACTAGGCCACACCACTGATAACTGCTACTGGCTAACAGGCAACTTTCCTAGTTACTGGAAAACCAAGCCAGACAGAGACAAGAAAGGATTTGCTGGAGCAATATGTGATTCTCAAGCGAGTCAATCACAAGAACAAACCAACCAGGGAGTGCCGGGAATGTCAGACTCTCAATTGAAGGCTCTTGTGTCTTACTTGAGAATGCAAGATACCACCGGCAGTAACAAAAACCAGATGTGTATGACTTCTGTTATGAGAAGACAAGAGGGACCAACACTCGATGAGGAAGGAGATTACCAGAGGCAATTTGCAGGTAACCCTAAACTCAATTTCAATTCAAGTTTTCCTGATAAAACAGCATACTTTAGTAACAAAACAATTAGTGATATTTGGATTTTGGATACTGGTGCTACTGACCATGTGTGTGGGAACAGAAATATATTTCTAGAAAACTATAAAAAAATGCTCATATGATGTAATGATGCCAGATGGGCATACCGGTCTTATTCAAGGCATAGGAAGTGTGAAAATTCATGACAAATTGATTGTGCATGATGTATTACATGTTGAAGCTTTTAAATTCAATCTGCTGTCTATAAGACAACTTCTGAAATAGTTTAAAGCTTGTGCACTCATATATCAGAATGGATGTGTGCTGCAGGACCTTGATTCAAGGAAAAATCTGTTGTATGGTGTGTTGATGAAAGGATTATATGTCCTGGACTGTGACAGGATAGTCTCTGCTGTTAATGTTCCTGTTGTTAAAAAACCCCTTTTACCTGTTTCAAACGCTTGTAATGTGTCTGATCTTGATGAAAGAAATGTCAATGATATGCGCCTTTGGCACAATAGGTTAGGGCACGCCCCTTTAGAGAAATTG
Source organism: Limonium bicolor (assembly GCA_023374045.1). Lineage (NCBI taxonomy): Eukaryota > Viridiplantae > Streptophyta > Magnoliopsida > Caryophyllales > Plumbaginaceae > Limonium > Limonium bicolor. Next base: position 18,767,521 of record CM041782.1, read on the forward strand.
TACAGATTACATTTGATAAGAAAGAATGAAATACCAGCTGATTTTGTGTGTGATTCGTGTCACAAGGCTAAAGCCCACAGATTACCATTTCAAAGATCTAATACTGTTAGTAAAGAAATCTTGGATCTGGTTCATATAGACATCTGTGGTCCTTTTAGAGCTTTAACCCATGATGATAAAGGTTTTTTCTATCCATTGTTGATGATAAATCTAGAGCCTTATGGGTTAAACTCTTGCACTCTAAATCTGAAGCTTTTCAATTCATCAAATATTTCATATCTCTGACCGAAAGGCAATTTAACAAAAGAATCAAGAAGATCAGATCAGACAATGCTTTTGAATTAGGAACTTCAAATGAGGGAAAATCCTATTTTGGCAGTCTAGGAATAGAACATGAAACATCCTGTCCTTATTCTCCACAGCAGAACGGAGTTGTTGAAAGGAAACACCGTTATCTTATGGAGACATCCAGGGCTATATTTTTTACCTCACACCTGCCCATCGAATTTTGGGGAGAATCTATATTATATGCTACACACATAATCAATAAACTTCCTAGTTCTTATCTAGAAGGAAAAACCCCTTTTGAGATCCTTTATAATACCCCTCCTGATTACAACCAATTGAGAGTTTTTTGGATGCCTCTGCTATGCTTTGAATCTTGGAAACATGGGTGGAAAATTTGATCCAAAATCATCCCCTTGTGCCTATCTTGGACCTGCTACCAATCAGAAGGGTTACAAATTATTAAGGCTCTCAGACCACAAAATTATTGTTTCTCGTGATGTAACTTTTCATGAATCTGTTTTTCCTTTCCAGAATAAGAACAACCAGGATCAAAACAGCCCTGACATACCTTCCGCATATCAACAGAACTCTGACTCCATAGAAGACAACACCTTCATCCCTCTTTTCCCCAATTTAAATCAAAACAATCCTGATCATAACACCCAAACAGAAGATGTTTCAGTTAACTCCCAAACTGAAAATACTGCCTCTGTGCCTGTTGATACTGCCTCTGTCCCCTCTGTCTCAGAAGATGTTTCAGTTAACTCCCAAACTGAAAATACTGCCTCTGTCCCCTCTGAAATAAGTCTGAGAAGGTCTACCAGAACCAGACAGCCCCCCACTCATCTCAATGATTACCATGTTTACATCAACAACCATCTGAAAGGAGATTCTTTTACCAACATTATTACTGCAAGAGTCAACAGATTGAGAGATCACACTCCTGTTCCTAATAATTCTGATTTTTTCAGTCTCACTGATGAAATACCATCTGTCACTCTTTCCTTCTCTACTATTCTTAACAGAGATAACATTAGCAAACAATACCAGATTCTGGAACCCAAAAACTATGAGGAAGCCTGCCTTAGTGAACACTGGATAGAGGCTATGGACAAAGAATTATCTGCTCTGATAAAGAACAACACCTGGGATTTAGTCAAACTGCCTAAACACAAAAAACCCATAGGCTGTAGGTGGATATACAAAACCAAATTAAGGGCAGATGGTACAATTGAAAGATACAAAGCTAGGCATGTAGCAAAAGGATTCAACCAAAAATATGGTCTGGATTACACTGAAACTTTTTCCCCTGTTGTCAGAATGACAACCATAAGAACATTGATTGTTGTTTCCATCAAAAAAGGATGGCACTTGAGTCAACTGGATGTAAATAATGCATTCATTCACGGTGACTTGAATGAAGAAATTTACATGCAGTTGCCCAAGGGGCTGAAAACAGATAACAGCAATTATGTTTGCCATTTAAAAAAATCTCTATACGGCCTAAAGCAAGCTTCTAGACAGTGGTTTGCTAGGCTTACTGAATTCCTTAAGTTTTTTGGGTACCAACAATCTGAAAATGACCATTCTCTCCTGTTCAAGAATAACAACAACAAAAACACTTTTCTGGCAATCTATGTTGATGACATACTCATGACAGGCAATGATTTAAATGAAATAAACATGGTCAAGAATCAACTTAATAAAGAATTCTGTATCAAAGACCTTGGAAACCTGAATTACTTCCTTGGTATGGAGTTCTTACATCATGATAAGGGTCTGATTATTTCTCAAAGAAAATTCTGTCTTGAAATGCTTCGTGAGTATGATATTATCAATGCCAAACAGACTGCTGCTCCTCTTCAGTTGGGTTTAAAACTCAAAACTGATGAGGGTCAAGAATTGAAAAATCCGACTGAGTACAGGAGTTTAGTGGGAAAGCTCAATTTCCTAACTCATACAAGGCCTGACCTTTCTTTCACTGCTCAATTACTTAGTCAGTTCTTGCAGAAACCAACAGATAGGCACATGTCTGCTGCCATCCACACTCTGAAATACATAAAAGGTACAGTGAATTATGGGATTCTTCTAAATAATAACTCTGATTTTTCTTTAACTGCTTTTTGTGATAGTGATTGGGCAAGTTGCCCAATCTCTAGGAGATCTATCTCTGGTTATTATGTTTTTCTTGGTGGTTCACCTATTTCCTGGAAATCTAAGAAACATGGAAGTGTATCTCTCTCCTCTGTTGAAGCAGAGTACAGAGCAATGAAAGTTGTCACCTCTGAACTTGCATGGTTAAGCAGATTGCTTGATCAACTTGGGGTCAATGACATCACCCCAATACCTCTTAAATGTGACAACAAGTCTGCCATTTATATTGCTAAAAACCCAGTGGACCATCAGAGGACCAAACATATCGAAGTGGACATTCATTTTGTCAGACAAATGATACAAAATGGTCTGATCTCCGTCAGTCACATACCAACAGAACACCAAATAGCTGATTTTATGACTAAGACTCTTCCAGGGAAGAGTTACAGATCAATCCTCAAGAATGTGGGACTATTTCTGCTTCAAGATGAAACACAGCCTACCAAGTTACATCTTGAGGGGGAGTGTTAAGACATGTATTCTACACTTTATTATATATTCCCAGTCTTGTTTTAATTCTGTTTAGTGATGTATTTAGGTTATCACAGTCATGTAATCTTCTAGTTTGTATTTAGGTTTATTCTGTATTTTTCCTTCTCTCAATTCTTATATCCCATAACGGTCTACTGCTGGACATAATGTTGTCCCAGCATATAGTATATATAGGTTGTATTTTCCTGTCATGCGACCGATACGAGACTTATGTCTTAATAAAGATGAGATGAATTTCAGTAACGCTCTCTTTTCTTTCAACAAATGATTAACCACTTAGCTAGACATAGGATATCGCGGGCAATACAACACAATTCAACAACGGTCCTCCGGCTGTAAGGGATTGATTTTTATTGCAATTACCAAAGAACCTATACAAATTTACCCATCATTTTATCCTTTACGTTAAAACATTCGAAACCAGAATTGCTGCACAGGACTAAAAATCACCATAAACTAATTTTTTTTCTTAGAAGTTATTTACCAATACAGAGATGTAGTTACAAGAAGGGAGTTGAACAGTGTGTAGAGCAAGTGTGTCCTTGTGTTCTGTTTAAGGTTGGAAATTTTACCGTGAGTGAAGGAGCACCAGGGCGCGGATCTATATGTTCCCTGTTCACCCGCTTGACACAAGGGAAGTGAAGAGAGCAGTACAAGGAATGAAGGAATGGTGCTCGACATGTATGTTCTATCTTCCCATTAGGTTGGGTCTTGAAATAAGGGATCAGGAATGGAGGAAGAATGTCTTCCCCGGTTTGAATGGAAGGGAGAGTAGCGGGGAGCATATATGCCAGTGAGGGTTTGAAGAGATGAAGAAAGCTGCACAGAGCAAGTGTGCTTATTATATCAGTTAGGTTTCAGAATGTAAAGTTGGAATCAAAGGATGAGATGCGTCAGATACGTATGTTCCTAGTTCACTTGTCAAATCTTAATCTTCCACCCCTTACATATATTAGCCTAGTTATTAATTAGATATGACTACATTAATAATACTAGTAATTTGGGTTGCTATTGTTTAGTAGCAGTAAACAGGTGTTCGTTTTATTGATGTTTATTAATATATTAATTTAACTCTATAACAAGCATACTAATCTAATAGTTGTCATTTCATGTAACCGTATACGTTTACAAGTTAACTCATTGCTTTTTATTATTTAGTACCCCTTTGTAGATATCATCTTCCGTATACTCAATTTAATTAATGTTTTGCATTATTTATTTTATCATTATGTTTTCCTCTCATTCACAAATGTTTATATTGATTTAGGGTTTAATAAACCTTTTTAAAGTATGTATATAAATATATTTAGAAGTTATATGACTCCTACAATCATTTTAGGGGTCATTAGCCTTTATAATTCAATGATTCATCCTTAATTAATTATATTTTTGTTTTGGGGTATTTCAATCTACCCCCTTTATGTAGGCTTAAAACCTGCGATAAGCTCCAGTCTTGGGGCATTTGTATTGCTAACAGGTGCTGGCTCTGTGAGCGTGCTCCGGAGACAAGCGACCATCTTTTCTTTCATTGCAGGTACTCGAGCAGAGTTTGGTGGAGCACTTGTGATTGGTTGGGTATCCCCACAAACAGGAGTAGCCTCCGTAGCTGCTCAGCATGGATTAGTCGATATTGCAGGAGACGGCGGCCAATTGATTTAGTGAAGAGAGCGGCTGTCGCCAACGTTGTCTATCACCTCTGGATAGAAAGATGCAAACGAGCCATGGCCAACCAAGCTAGAGACCCCTCTCTCATAATTTCAGACATCAAGGTCGCCATGAAAGCTATCATATGGGCGAAGATGAATGCTGCTAGTACTGATTCGGATTGGCTTGATAGAGTCCTTTGCTCTTAGGGTTTTTGTGTATTGTTGGAACCCGTATGTTGTATCCCTGAATTTGTAATTTGGCGTTTGGTCCTGGGTTTAACCAAGTTACTGTATCGCGTTTTTATTTTTAGTGCTTAGGAGGCTGTTATAAAATCACCCTCCTTATTAGTTCTCAGATACATAGACCCTCTATGTATCAAACTTTCTTGTAACTCTTTACATTATATATTCATCATTTATTTCAAAAAAAAATCTACCCCCTTTAAAGGGCTTCGTCGCAAAGTCATATTCTTCAAATCAACAGTCCTTGGGAATCAAGTTACACTAGGTATCCTCAAACCAATTCATTTTAGGGATTGGTTCTACACCTATCTTGTATATATTTCTAATAGAGCATATCTATCCGATACATCAATCACAATTATCATAATGTGCTTATACAACACTAGCCATGGCATTTATTTTATTTATATATGAATGTAGGTGATCCATCGTCACCCCATTTCACTTCCACCAATACCTTAACGACCTCCTTCAGGTGTTCCTATTATTTCCAATGTATAATCTTTCACTTTCCACAATTATGTAATTATATATGTATATAACTAGTATCGCAAGGATATTCACTCATTACCACCAAGTGCATATATGCACATATAACCAAACATCTACAGCTACCCGCAAAATTGGTCTCATGATTTCCCTAATCCCTAAGCTCATTATTTACACATATCAGTTTCCACTTATAGGGAGCTTTGGGAATCGTCCAACCCCGACGTGATCAGCGTCAGTGTTGAACTATCATTCCACCCCAATTTGTATTCAATTTCCCTTGATCTGATCAGGATCAAGTTCGACATCCCACGTTAAATTTCAACCAATCAGTTTATTTATCATGTTCTACTCTTATATTCTCATAATCCTGTCACATTGTGTTCAGTCGATATACAAGTCCAACTAATATAATTAATCTAGTCATAGGTATAAAGGATTGATATATATATATATATATCCTAACCCATGGAACTAAGTTCCCTTAATTTAACACCCATCCACTTCCTAGAGGATTTAACTTCCACTAAGTTACACATCGATTTCCTACTGATTCTCATATTACGATTTCCCCATACTCGGTTCCATACCAAGTCACAAAACACAATATCACTAGAGTTTCTACTCTCTTACTTGTATTCCCACATCGGAGATAACACAATTTACATTTTTGTATCAAATATATGAGTATACATATAAAAGTACCATACCAGTATCACATAGGATATATCATAAGCAGGTGTATAAATATATACAACCAAGTATCTCATAGGATACTTAACACACATAAAAGTGCACGAATGCACATACAAACAACATAATCAAGTTTGCCCTGCATACCAACACATACAAACAAGCACAATTTAAGTATGTCCTGCATACAATCCACCAAAATCTAGTGTACAAATGTGTACTGCCAAGAGGCTCTACCCCCCTTAAAAGGGTCACGCCCCCGTACCCCACAAGTATACCACAATCGCTAATTGAGAAGGGCTGAATACTTGGCTTTCATAGAGTCCTCCAACTCTCAAGTGGCTTCTTCGCCTCATGGTTCGACTTTGTTTCGAAAATTTGGAGTGGATTATCCTCATGTCTGAGAGACGGGCTAACTCTAGCCACTCGGGCTCTAAAATATATGGAGGGTGCGGCACGTATTTCTTAAGCTAATAGGCCTACTCACTCCGTAATGAGGTGCAGACCCACGAACATTGGGTTCGGGGTGCCCTTTTTGTTCTCAACAAAATGTTACAGATTGTTTATTAGCGGCACGTTATTTCTCTAACCTCGTTCCATATGACAGTGCTATCCATGGTCTTTTTCTTAATTTGGAAACAAAGGTATCTTGATCATCGCGGTATCTTTAATTGTATGTGTGCGTGATTACATCTAAGTCGTATATCCCGACGTCTTGGGTTACTAGCGTAATGCGTGTACATGCATTCTCAAGTGTTCTTGTCTTCACTCCCTGGTTTTCAGTTGAGGTGACATATGACATTGGCTATCATTGGTACTTAGTGCTTTTTGCACTTGTCTCAGCAATTCTGAGACATACCAGCTTATATGTCCACGGAGATAATTCTTGTCATCCCGTGTCTCCAGGTTGTTTTGTTCTGGAGTAATATGTCGTAGTATTTACTATGTACTTCATGTTGATATATATCACCTTTTTCCATAAGTCGGTCTAGAACAATATTCGTATGGTTCACCCTGCTTTCTGCAAGGGGAAGTCCATTTATTGTGTTCATATTTGTGTTCTACATTTTTCGGCATCTGATATGGGTATGCTCTTTGGAGGTTGAGGTATTTGCCCCTAGATTTGTTTGGTCTCATTTTCCTTATTGATTCACCAGGAATGTACTTGTGCATTTTGTGTCTCTGCGTGGGTGTATAACGTTGAATGTTGTATACATTTGGAGTGTCTCCTTGAATGGTCTAGGCTATCGTATAGTCTGCCTTTAATTTTTTTTGTTTCCCATCGTTGGGTTCTATGCGAGTTTCACTCGTCTGTTCTCTGCCAACATATTTGTTTCTAATAGCTGTGTATGATGGTCATCTCTGCGCGCACCATATTCTAGTCGATTCGACGGTTATAAGTTATTGTGTCGTTAGCTTCATAGCTTAGGACATCCGCTAGTATACTAGCTCGCCCTTTATTTAACTATATTGTGGTGTATCCATGTTCAGCCCTATCTGGGTGAAAACATACTAATGCTCTTGTGATTTAAGCTTATAGCTATTGTCACATCATACGATATTGTGTTTTTTTTTATTGCGCAAAGAATAGTACTCTTTATGTTGCTTCTTTGGGTAGCATATTCACATCATTCAATAGGTTCCTTTTGGATGGCAAGAATTGTGCTCATATAAGCAAACTCTTGATCCTTATGAGTTTTCACATATTTACGCTCCCCCATTTAATGGGTTTCCATGTCGTTGTCATTAAGTTGACCATTGGATTTCCCGTCTTCGGGAAATTTCTTCTAATACTATTGATTACTAATCACTCCTCTGTGGAGTTACGACTTTGGTCGTCTTATATTCAAGGTTCTTGGTTCTTCAAGCGTTGTTGGTTTAGCTGAGACTCTTCTTGTCAAATTAACCGAGGTAACTGGTTGCACTGGTTCAGATATGTATCGCTGACCTTGGTACGGAGTTGACTACTTCTCGTGTTCCTTACACTACTTGTCTACTTATTCGGGGTACCTTATTGATACATTACTACTTACTTGGCTAACTTATAGATAAGTCTGTCAAGCCCACAAGCTCCTATGGAGTGTGGTCGTCCCACATCAAGTTTTGTATACTCGTAGTGTTCGTCACACGTGCTAATTTGTGAAGTATTCTTTTGTCAATCTTCTTCTCAAACCGTATTGGGGTGTCCCAAAGGGATTTGTAGATTCTCTGGGTCCCTTGCCCAATGGGAATGATTACATATTTTACGTTTAGTAAGTATTTGCGATATTATGCCCTAAGGTGAGATTTATGTTGTAATGGTGTGAGGTGGTTTTCTTCTTTGTCATTGGTTTCGTTATTGACATATGTTCACTGATATTTTAAAGGGTTTTACGACCACTTGTATTGACAAGTCATTGTTGGTCTATTGTTTAATAGGTTCTTTATTGGGGCGATTGTGCATTGGCTCCGAATTACTGTTATCTCGTTTTCATGTGCGCGGTTTAGCGCTTGTTCATTGTTTCACGCTCTTGTATTTTGCAGGTTATTCATGTTGTTTACGGTACGTATTACAGTTCTTCTAACTTTACCCTATTTCCTGGGTTAATCATTTGTTGTAATTCCCGGACTCCGTGGTGAAGGTTTGTGTTTCCTCCTTTTATGAAGGTCCTTGTTGTGGTTTTTTTTTAATTATTTTCGTCACTAGCCATATCATTTTAGGTGTTGTTGCCCTGGTGGCACATTCTGGAAAAGTAATCGGAGGCGGTACTTTTGCTCTTCTGGACTCGTGTCCTTCTAATGGTACATTGAGTACTTTCACTTAGGCCTGTGCCTTACAGTGTTTAGACGTAGTGTCTTGTATTATTGATTAGGCTGTTGCCGTTGCTTAACTTACACATTCATTATCACTGACAGTCGTCATGTTTGTAGACGACATGTCCTAAACACATACTCCCTGTTGCCACCTATTGTATGGTGGGCTACCAACGACAGTAGCCGTTCCCTTTACGTGGAAACTTCGTCCAAGGATAAGTGTGATCAAATGGAGTAGCAATATCACTACTACAAAAGTATATATAATAACATAACCCAACTTAATAAAGTGGAATGATTTTTTTTAATATAACCACTTTTTTTAATTACACTTGTTGTGAAGAACTCTATAGTGAGAGCTTTATGTTAAATGTAGGTACAAATATGTACATATAGAATACAAAAATCGCTAATATCTATACCTTAATTATGGAGACACTTGTTGGTGAAGGAATTAATTTCCCACATTTATTTTGTGTAAAAATTTTGAACTTAGAGTGTAGCCATATGCCCGATATGTAGTGGTATATATATTTCTATCTCGACATTTGTTCGTTCTTCGTTGGTTATGGTACTCCTTTGTAAGAGTAGTGACTTGGGTGTTAATTGTCTAAGTGTTCAACACCAATTTGTGTTTGTGGCCGCAATTGGTTTAAGTAATACCCATATTGCGGTATACTATGTTCAATTATTTTCTCGTTGTGGTAATCGTTTTCCTGATATTTTAGTAGGCTGTCGCTCGGGCTTCTAGGCTTAAGGGTTTGTGACCCTATTTATAACAGGTTGTATTTACAGAATTTGTACGAAAGTTATACGAATATTGGTGGTTGCCAGTAGCCATGGTATCGTACCCTGTGGTCTGCACGGTCTTGTAGGATTCGGTTGTAGTAGCTGCACTTGTTGTGGCAAGTGCGCAAGGTAGGCAGAATTGTTAATATATTGATTGTCATAGCGCTTACTGTAGCAAGTGCGCCACGCAGGTAGAGGTATCGGTTTTGAAATTGTTGCAGTATTCATCGTGGCAGGTGTACTCTGTAGTTCTTCTCTCCATCCTTTGAGTTTGTTCGTCTTGTTGACTCTCTTGTCATCTGTTGTTGGCTTACGCAGTTTCGGTCTTGAAAGGAGGTAGGGTTGTTGTTACTAGGGTCTGTTAAAGTATGTAGGTTTCCTAGGGGGTTCTATTTCTGAGTTTTGTTTACACATGTGTCATGATAGAAGGAAGTCTATAACACATATATTAATGCAGTCAATCAATTAAGTTAAGGATTTACGGTTATCTAGATCGCGCTGAGTACTAGTACCAGCGCCTAAGGTTCCCGCAAACTTCTGGGTACTCTACCCCTGAGTGACTCCTTTCCCCTTCTAATTGCTCGCACCAGCTGGGGTCTGCCCCGCGTAGCTACCTCACGGTGCTTCGGGTCCAATAGACGGAGTACTCTAGATGCACTTAGTACGACATTTCTTTATTAGGTGTTACGTTGTAGCAATATGGAAGGGCTTTGCTTTGTAAGCTCATATGATTATCGCGATTACAGGTCATGTTTTACCCACCTTCTAAGTCGTATCGACTTGAAGCTATCCCTTTTCAAGGAAGGACTTCTAAACGGTTATTGGTTCCGCATGTTATGGATTTTCGTTATCTCAGACTCGTTTTCCATCCTTCGATCTTCTGGTGCACTGCTCTGTGCTTTCTTTTGACTAATTGGACAGGGTTTCGGTGCCTAATTACAAGCCGACCCAGTTGTCCTATGGATTTGTATTCCTTTCTAAGGTATGATTGAGTGTATATCTTCATCTATGTATAAGCAACACTTTTGGATAGTACGTAACTATCGGGACCCCCGGTCCTAGCGATCCATTGTACCATAAGCTCTTTTCTCTGTTTTGATGTCACAACAATTATAGCTCTTTTGGATAGTACGTAACTATCGGGTCTTCCCGAATAAGAGGAACTTTCCGTCTCCTTAGCACTTTTCACTACATTGCCTCTACAGGATATTCAAGGTGTGGGCAGCGGCGGGTGGGGTACCACTACTGTTTTACGGCATGTTCTTCCATCAAGCTAGTGCGGTGACTGCTGTCTCAATGCTATTTGTGGTTGCTGGACCTCTATCACCCGCGACATGCCTCGCACTATGTGGTTTCTACCTCTTCTTGACACCCGTAATATGCTGTGTCGTATCATCACTCGGTAGTGTACCGTATAGCAATCAATAACACAGATATGCCATTAAGGTTAATATTGTTACGCCTTTAGCGTTACTACGACACTGGTTCGTTTAAGGCCAGACGTCTCGTTCCACACAAACATTTCCCGTATTCCAATAATCCTAAGCTCACTGTCTTAGTCCTAATATCTCGTCATCAGAGCGGTACTCCCGCTCTGATACCACTTTTGTAACACCCCTCACATTAAACGCGTAATAATCACTCTCGTAGCATAATTAAAGACGTCTCGCAGCGGAAGTTAAACACTAATAATTCTCACTCGGGAGTCACATGCCATTACTTGCCCATACGAGTAAAGAAGTAGGAAAGGAAATATAACAACACATCGAAAATAATTAACCACAGTGATGAACGAGATATATACTACATCATCCTAAGTTTAAACTAATACATAAGGTAAGTGAGCATCTAAGGTTGTCCCAATATTTACATCGTACCGAATATAAACTAATTCTAATAATGAAGTGAATAAATAAATAACGTCGTTGACTACCCCGAAAACCCACACTCTGGTTTTATAGCTCGATCAAGTCCTGAAATGTGGGTGCCATAAAAGCTCAGCCAACTGCTGGTATGCTAAATGTGATCCTAGACCCTTTTGGCCACTTAGGCCGTTTTAGCCATCTTGATTAACATGGGGTTCGTTTCATGCTGTACCGTTTACATGCGTATAACATAATTGTAAATACGGAATTAAAACACACAACAGGTATTCAAACATTCACACATCAAGACATGCTATTACGGCATTTATAATTGAACAATAAATTCGAGTCAACGGTAAGGTAAGAGTTAGCTGAAGTGCAGTTAGTCTCACTTGTTTATTTCCATCACATGAAGCCCCCGCTTCCAACAATCTCACATTAACATACGGGTGTCATGTTAAAGACAAATTCCCGTTTAACCTCACACATTTATATTTTGGACAATAGTCCGGTGCCATCTACAGTGAGTAGGTGGGCTAACTGATCTACAGTGGTAGATGTCCATATGGCCGAAGCCATGGTATGGTGCCAACGGTAGCACATTCCGACTAACGATCGTATCCGGCTCGTTAGGTAAACAAGAGTAGACCCTAAACGGGTGTTAAACTCTAGTGATCACTATGCGCAACCTGCTGGAACGTATGCAGACCAGGGTTTCGGAAACATTGTATCATTAATTAATTATCACACTCTCATAAGTTAGCGTATTTTAATTAGTCTCCTGGAGATTTAATCTCGTTAATGGAGAAACCACATTTTTATTGGATGCCCTATCGGGTCTTACACACAACCTAGAAATCTACTATGTGATGTTCAAAGGTCGAGTCATCACTCTAGAGACGGTTAATACCGGGTCTCTGAACTAAGTTCCTCACTTAGTGTTGTTAGGAGTATTTGACTCTCACAAGATGATAATTGGAGTCTCTCTCCTAATGTTCATAGCAGTTAGGTGATAATTGAAGTCACAAGTCCGAACGACGTACGCGCACAGTTAATAAACGCTTTGACGATTGGAAAACATGAACACATACAAAAACATGCATAACATTATTTATTTGACATGCAAGCACACAGTTACGTTCGGAACCCAAGGAAACCCTCGAAGTTTTCAGACCACACATTCACATACCGTACACCGATAGAAGGGCAAGCAGATGTCCTAGCATGGGCCGTCCTTTAGTCTCTTAGCTCTGGAATATGATGTTAAGTATTAATACTCTATAACTCATTAAACTATCTCGGTATCTCTTGTAATGAATAATCCCTTGTAATTAACCCCGGTGATTATATATACACATGTGCATATGGATAATTTAGATTAAGCAAGATTTGTTTCATTTGTCATTTTTAAACAATGAAACTTGCATATAGAATTTTTTGTTCAGTTGTAGCATTACAACAACACGAAGAAGAGGACAAATTAGTTTTTGTTGTTAAAACTATACATATATATATATATATATATATATATATATACACCCTTTTTTTTAACTTCTATACTCAAAATAACAACTTATTCCTTCAAGCTTAATAAAATCGCAATTTGGCACCAACTACCAATTTCACCGTAGTTACCAATTGGCACCAAAGCTTTATATTTAAATTCACTTTCCAACTTATTAATTATCAATTTTTCATGTTCATATCCGATTCCTACTAGTTGTTCCCAGTAGAGCTTAAGCACCATTTGCTTCTTACAGAAATTGTCATCTAGTGCACTCAACTATAATTTGATCTGTGTTGTTATAGTTGATTATATTGATAAGTGTAAAATATATCTATTCCTAGGACTTTAATTCTTCCTATTTTTATAACAATGTATGTCATATTTTACATTTATCATATGCTTTTCTTAGATTTATGTTTTAATGTCAACTCATATATTTTATTTTGTTATATAGGAAAATGTCTCACATATTATATATATACTACATATATATAATATATATATAATATATATATATATATATATATATATATTATTATATATATGTACATGTACGTAAATATATATATGGGCTTTTGGAGAGGCGTTTGCACACAAGTAAGGGGGCTGGATCAATTTTGTATTCCATGCGCAGACATAATATGGGCTAATTTGAGCCCTGTTGCTCGATTACAATGGACCGACATCGACAGAAATAAACAACATGTTACCAAACATTTAGATTAGTATATTGTGTAACCCTGCATAAACAGGGCGATACAGAGGGGTGAGTCAGGGGATCGATCGCACTAATTACATCATCTTCTTTACGGAGGAGGGTACGCCCCATTCATGGTCTCACACGGACCGCATCACCAACGCCTCACACCATCTCATCTCACCTACGCCACCGGTCATCCTCGCTTCACGCCCGCCTTCATCCACATCATATCCAGTCGCTACATTCATTCACGTCACCACACGCTTCGACCATATTCACCTCACCATGCACCCATCGACCACATTCACCCGCACCACCATCTCACCCACACCGATTCACGCCCGCCATCACCACCTCACGCCTTCACCCTCAGGATACCGCACCACCATCGACCCATCGCCTCATCTATCACCACCGACTCACCATCATCGACCCATTCACCCCATCATCCATCACATACTCTCCATCTTCATTCACGCATGTCGCCTTCACCACATCACTCCATCCCATCGCTGCGACATCATTTTCACCACAATCGTCTTCATTCCATCATCATTCCACCACCACCGTCATCCTGCATCTCCGCCACGCCTTCACCACCACTCTACCACTGATCATGACCCATTCATTCCCTTGATTTATCGTCACCATCCATACATCACCGTCTCTTCACTGAAACCATCAACACCATTACTCCCATCCTCCATCTCCAATTACACCGACACCATACCATTCACGCCATCGACACTTACACGGTCCTCATTCTTCACCGATATACCAACACCTTCAACACCACACCACCACGGTCTCCACGCCATTCACCATCGACATTGCAACACATCCATCTTCACCCTCGTGAACTCGTCATCTTCGAACAGGAGGCCAACATCTCCATCGCTACGCCGCATCATCCACCACCGTAACCACCGTCATCACTTCCGTCATCGCCATCGTCGACCCATCTCCACTCGACTTCACCGCGTCTCTTTCACCACGCCACCGTCGTCGTTTACATCCCATTCCAGTAGCTTTGTTTCGTCGTCGACTGTACGAGGAGTGGGAGTAGCACCAATTCGTTAGCAGGGGAAGAGCAGGGGCGAGAACGACAAAGAGGAATCGCAAAGAAGAACGGGTAAATCGGAAAAAAAATAAAAGAGTGAACCGACTTGGGCTAACCAATTGTTAACCGGTTTGGGTAAAAACATTGAACCGGACCGGTCTGGAAAATAGTATAAGGGGTTTTAACTAAACTCGTTATATTTGTCACATGACATTTGTTTCTTATTGCAGTCTTGGTTATTGCATAATATTTGATATTGGTTTTAACGCGTGCCTTTATTGAATTTATATTTTTACTGGTTTAGTTAATATATAGATTGTTACAATTAATGTGCTTATGCTGCAATAATTCTGATCGTTTAATTGCATTGTCTTTCTAAATCTATTTTGACCCGATCAAGTGAAAAATAGATAGGTTCGATTAATTCGTAAATTTGTGGAAAACTTGTTTTCATCGGACAAGTTAATACTTCATCTGCATAAATATTATCTCTCAAACTTATTTTGTTTACATGTGTTTTGCTTGTCTAAATCAAGTCATAGCATGTTCTGGTAAACAAATTGTTAGAGTTATTATTTTTGCCAATCTATAAACCAGAAGAAATAACATAATTATCCAAACTGCAATAACCGGAACCTGGAGTCCCGCTCAATCATATCATCCATCATTTTAATTTATCTGTTATTTTATTTATCTGCATTTTATCAGTTCCATTTACAATTCAGTGAAACCCCCCTTTTGTGACACGCTTAGGAATTAGTCATTTTCGCTTAAGTCCCACGGTTCGATTACCCAGTTGCTTCAATTTCACTATACTACTGTGACCGGGATTGTTTGCAGCCCCATAGATATTTTGACTCATGCTTTATTTATTATTTTACCAGGTCAAAAATCTTGTCTGCAAAATGGCACCGTTGCCGGGGACTTGACTTTGTCTAGTCCCTAAGCCTCGGATAATTCACTTGTTATTTTAATATTTTGTTTCTTTAACATTTTGTTTTTATTTTTTTTCGGTTTTATTTTGTTTCTAACATTCTGTTCGCTATTTTTGAATTTTGTTTCATAATTCATTTCCTTTCATTTTTGTCATTGTCTTTAGTTGTTTATATTATTATTATTGTTTCTGTTATTTAATTATTCTAGCAATTTGCTTATCGTGTTATTTAGAGTTATTTAATATCCAGTTAATTATTTTATTGCTATTTTAATTCTGTCATTTAAATTCTGTCATTTAAATTCCGCCAGTTAAATTCCAGTAATCTGGTCCTTTTCAGTCATTTTTAAATTCCAGTAATCTGGTCCTCTTCAGTCATTTAATTCCAGTCATTTAAATTCCTGTCATTTAAATTTCAGTCATTTAAATTCCGCCATTTAAATTCCGTCATTTAAATTCCAGTTATTTAAATTCTGCCATTTAAATTCCAGTTATTTAAATTATGTCATTTAATTTCCAGTTATTTAAATTCTATCATTTAAATTCTGTCATTTAAATTCCAGTCATTTAAATTTCCAGTTATTTAAATTCTGCCATTTAAATTTCGTTCTTTCATTTAATTGTCATTTCAATATCAGTAATTTATTTTATCGTCATTTAAATTCCCGTCATTTAAATTCTGTCATTTAAATTCCTGTTATTTATTTTGTCCCTTACTTTTTATTTTATTTATAGTTTCCATTTTCTATTTACTACTTAATTATTTTCTTATAGTTATTTTTCAGTTGTTTAATTTATTTTGTTATTTATCTGCTTTTTTTTATTCTTTATTTATTGTTTTAGTTATTTTGTTAAAAAAAAAAGAAAAATGGCAATGGATTTGGTTGTCAATTATTATTATTTTGTTTTTATTAGTTCATTTTTGTTCTTAGTTTTTGTTATTTCTAACTAATAATGGCGAGTGAGGAGCAATTCATATGGGAATCCTTTTATTCCCAAGATATATATTGCTCGTATTGTAGGGGACCTCATGAGTTCAATTTTTGTCCCAAAGTTGAAGAAATGTGGCGGAATCAAATCCAACAGCAAATTGAAGAGGAGTTCGATCGAGAATCATGCTACTCACAAGACATATATTGCTCGATATGTGGGGGAGATCATGAGTTTGAGGACTGTCTCGTAGTACAAGAGCAACTATGGTTAGAGGATCAACCGGATTACCTGGAGCGAATCGGTGTTGCACAACACAATACGATCATGAGCAATATTTTCGAACAACCTGTTGGAGGAGAGAGTGCCCATGGTTCGACAATCATGCTCCATACATTAGCTCAACAGGAGCAACAACTGGAGAATAAAATGATCCATGAGGTGGAGGAAGAAGACCTCGACATAAACCAACTACAGCTCTACACTACATTAGTAAAGATAAATGCAATGATGGAAGATCCACTTGCATCGCAACAACTAGAGAACGAAATGGTTCATATATTGGATCACCTTACTGAGGACTTAAGTTGCTTGCTATCACCTCCCCCATTCGAACCTGAGCAAACAGTATCGAACCATCTGCCTGAGCTTGAAGACAAGCCATCAGAGGACAACTTCCACCTTGACTTCATGGAGCCTCCTCCCTCTGAAGTCAACTACCGTTATTTCCCCTCCTTCTCCGTGCTTTACCCAGAAGATAAGGATACTTATCACCTCAAATTAGAGAAGAAGGAACCGCCGTCACCTCCCGCCAAGTCATCCAAACAAAACATCACTATCACTTTCGAGGAACAAATTTCCTCTGAAGTTGATTTCCATCAAGGCTCTTCCTATGAGCCTCAAGAAAATGAGGATATCTACATCCTTAAAATTGAGGAGGAGGAGCCATCCAACTTTGATCTTCATCCGGAGGATCAAGACCTTCCCCTCTCATGCACCAAAGCAGTAGGGTGGAAACTCGAAGTCCACTCACTAAGTGTGGATTCCACCTTCCCTTTTGATCCGGGACCAGAGTTTGAAGATAAAACCCGCCTCGGAGTTCTCCTTGCATTGCTCAACGAAGATAAGGATATCTTCATCCTTGAATTTGAAGAGAGATCTCTACCATTAGATGATCCTCGCACCAAGGGTCATCAACCGAACAATTTGGGCCATTTTTCAAGGAAAAATGATGACCGCCCAACCCACCCATTGAAGCCCACTTCATCATACCTTTTCGAGTCTCACCTAAAGGAGGAAGATGTTTACATCCTCCAATTCGAGAAAGAACAGCATTCAAACACCTGGACTTCTGCTTGAGACCCGTTACCATCAATACCTCCTCAAGCACCAGGTTTTGTGGAGCATTTATTTTCCTATTTTATTTGTTGAGGTAACGTTATGTTTTCATCCAGGTGGTTTAATACTGATTGCTGGCCACGTCGTATCCTCGTTGACACCACTATCAACTTTCATTTTTGATCCGGGAAAACGAAGCGGGCGTCTACCCAAAGACTATAAAGAAGGGCGGCTGACTGGGAGGCAACCCAGTGATAGTTTACTGTTTAATCAGTGTTGTGCTTTTATTTTCCAGTTTTGTTTTTAGCATTTTGAATTTTCATTAGATCTCTTCAGAGCCCATGCGTTTAACGTGATGCTTTTAAGTGTCAAATTTTTGTGTTTCTCTAAAATTCTTACAGGTGCAATGATCATGGACACTCCAAGGTTGGACACTTGCTTTACAACAAGTGTGAGGATGACTCCTACCCGGCTAAGGACTTAAGTGTGAGGAAGGTGACCTTCCTCAATCAACAAGTGTGAGGAAGACTCCTACCCTGGCTAAGGACTTTTGTGTGAGGAAGGTGACCTTCCTCAATCAACAATATCAGGGGAGTTTCAGTTTCTCTTTATTTAAATGTTTGTGTTCAGCCTATCATGCCTAATGCTTATTTTATATCAGTCCATGATTGTCCTGAATGAAATTGGTTATGAGTCTGGCATATTTTGAAAGGCCTTTTCTTGATTTTATTTTTAACAATGAGGACATTGCTCCTCTTAAGTGTGAGGAAGTAGGACCTTTCCCTGAAAATATGCCAGTTGCACTTAATGCCACATTTGTTTTTGTTTGTCCTCTTATTTTGAAAGAATTATCTCTTGTAAGTGGCCAAAAAGAAAAAAAATAATAATAATTTGGAAGTTTTGAAAACGAGCCTGATGGCCACCTCAAGAATCGTTCTGCTTTTGGCTGTTTGTATGTATAATTTTTTTCAAATTGAATCCGTTTTCACTGAAATTTGGTGGATTAGCTGATTATGAAAATTGAATTGGTCTAGTTTGGGGTCTTAAGAATAATGTGAAAGTTTGGAATGAAAGGATAAGGCAAGGTACTCCGCTGATCTGAATTAAAATTTCTGAACCAAAACAGGCCTCTTCATTCGGTTATTAAGTCCTTGGGGTGCCTTATCACCTATCTACCTAAGGTCTTGTGATCTGGGATAGAAGTCCCAAAGCCGCTACAAGGGTAAGAGAAAAGTCTGAGGGGATAAATGAAATATGTGAATGGCAGAATGTTAAGGAAAATGAACCTTGGAAAGTTAAATGTGTAATTCATCTTTGCTTATTCTAATCATGAGTATGTGGTGTTGAAAGGTATCACGGAATAAGGTTTAGTTCACACCCCTTGTCATCCAAAGGTTAGAGGAAAGAAATGGTGGAGGATCCCAAACTATTCTGTTTCAGTTTCTATAATCTAACTTCTCCATGCTTTTTTAACTTCACTCTTTTTCACTGTTTGCGAAAACCTATAGCTAGTAGCAGGACTTTTCTTTTGATTGTCATTTTGCTTGTTTTCCATCAACAGTTGTTTGATCCTGAGTTTCAATACTTCGGCCCTTAAGAGTAGCCATATTCTGTATTTGCTTGAGGACAAGCAAAAGCTAAGTGTGAGGAAGTTTTGATAAGTGTAAAATATATCTATTCCTAGGACTTTAATTCTTCCATAAACATTTTTATAGCAATGTATGTCATATTGACATTATCATAAGTTACATTTATCATATGCTTTTCTTAAATTTATGTTTTAATGTCAACTCATATATTTTATTTTTTTTATAGGAAAATGTCTCACATATTATATATATACTACATATATATATAATATGTATATATAAATGTTACATGCACGTCAATATTATATGGGCTTTTGGAGAGGCGTTTGCACACAAGTAAGGGGGCTGGATCAATTTTGTATTCCATGCGCAGACATAATATGGGCTAATTTGAGCCCTGTTGCTCGATTACAATGGACCGACATCGACAGAAATAAACAGCATGTTACCAAACATTTTAGATTAGTATATTGTGTAACCCATGCATAAACAGGGCGATACAGAGGGGTGAGTCAGGGGATCGATCGCACTAATTACATCATCTTCTTTACGGAGGAGGGTACGCCCCATTCATGGTCTCACACGGACCGTATCACCAACGCCTCACACCATCTCATCTCACCTACGCCACCGGTCATCCTCGCTTCACGCCCGCCTTCATCCACATCATATCCAATCACTACATTCATTCACGTCACCACACGCTTCGACCATATTCACCTCACCAGGCACCCATCGACCACATTCACCCGCACCACCATCTCACCCACACCGATTCACGCCCACCATCACCACCTCACGCCTTCACCTTCAGGGACACACCGCGCCACCATCGACCCATCGCCTCATCCATCACCACCGAATCACCATCGACCCATTCACCCCATCATCCATCACATACTCTCCATCTTCATTCACGCCTGTCGCCCTCACCACATCACTCCATCCCCATCGCCACGACATCATTTTCACCACAATCGTCTTCATTCCATCATCATTCCACCACCACCCGTCATCCTGCATCTCCGCCACGCCTTCACCACCACTCGACCACTGATCATGACCCATTCATTCTCTTGATTCATCGTCACCATCCATACATCACCGTCTCTTCACCGAAACCATCAACACCATTACTCCTATCCTCCATCTCCAATTACACCCGACACCATACCATTCACCACCATCGACACTTACGACGGTCCTCATTCTTCACCGATATACCAACACCTTCAACACCACACCACAGTCTCCACGCCATTCACCATCGACATCGCACCACATCCATCTTCACCCTCGTGAACTCGTCATCATCGTCATCTTTGAACAGGAGGCCAACATCTCCATCGCTACGCCACATCATCCACCACCGTAACCACCGTCATCACTTCCACCATCGCCATCGTCGACCCATCTCCACTCGACTTCACCGCGTCTCTTTCACCACGCCACCGTCATCGTTTACATCCCATTCCAGTAGCTTTGTTTCATCGTTGACTGTACACGAGTGGGAGTAGCACCAATTCGTTAGCAGGGGAAACAACAGGGGCGACAACGACAAAGAGGAATCGCGAAGAAGAACGGGTAAATCGGAAAAAAAAATAAAGAGTGAACCGACCTGGGCAAACCAATGGGTGAACCAGTTTGGGTAAAACCATTGAACCGGACCGGTCTGGACAATAATATAAGGGGTTTTAACTAAACTCGTTATATTTGTTACATGACATTTGTTTCTTATTGCAATCGTGGTTATTGCATAATATTTGATATTGGTTTTAACGCGTGCCTTTATTGAATTTATATTTTTACTGGTTTAGTTAATATATAGATTGTTAGAATTAATGTGCTTATGCTGCAATAATTCTGATCGTTTAATTGCATTATCTTTCAAATCTATTTTGACCCATCAAGTGAAAAATAGATAGGTTCGATTAATTCGTAAATTTGTGGAAAACTTGTTTTCATCGGACATGAAATACCCCAAACTTATTAAACATGGATTAAATACCTAATCACATTAATTAAGGCCTAAACATGCCTTAAAAGTCAACTGAGAACAACAATGGTCAACACAAAACAAGATGTTGCACCCTTTGACTGTTTAGGGTAAATAAATACCCAAATGAACTACTTAGGACCTAAAAATTTGTCCTAAGAATATTAACACATTACTAAACATATTACAATTTTTGGACAACACTCCAACACAAAGAACAAGCATTTACATGCTTCAAGGTCAAGTAGAGCAAAAATGTGCTCTAAGAATACCTTAAAGGTCTGATGACCTCTAAATGATATAAAATTGGATACCATGATCAAACATCATGTAAGGAACACAAAAATACCGTTGTCAAAGAAAACCAAGCTCAGAAAAACCTTGCGACACAAAATGTGCACTAAAACTCCTTAAAGCACGTTTTTGTGTAATTGCCTTCTAAATTGGTTTTAAATGGGCTAAAAGGTTATAATTACCTTTAAATATGATATATATCATATCATATCATGTTAGGAATTTAATTCCAGAAATTTACAAATTTTTACAAATTTAATATTAAAATTGTAATAAAACCCTAAAGTGGGGCCCGTTTGGGTCAACATTGACTAAGTTGGTCAATGTTGACCATTGACCACGAATTGGACTACATAAAATTGGTGGTGTAAGTCTCTTAACAGACCAAGAGACAAGTCCCATGTGACAATTAAATATTTCCTTTACTTTTGCATAAAATATGTAAAAGTGAACTTTAACATATTAAAACACAAAAGTAGCTTACCACTTGCTTACCCATGTGAGCCAGCCGATTTTGGAGCCTCTCTTCCTCCTTGTTATACGGTGCTCCAAGCAAGAACAAGACAAGCATGGTGAGTCACCTATTCATTAATTGATTAAAGTAACATTATAACTACATAATTGAATCAATTATGTATAAACTCACCACCTTTCTCAATCATGGACGGCTGCCCCCTTGATTTGTCTCCAACGATTTTTCAACACCAATCAAGCCTTGGTGAGTCATCAAGTCACTAAAATCATAAAAATGCAAAAAAATGTTTTTTTAAGCCAAATAGGTCATTTGCTTCATTAGTCCCATTCCAACCGTGGGACTCCTTGCCAAACCCTCTCTTTGGCTCCTCTTCACCGTAGGTAAGTGTTCCAAGCTCCATTGATGAGAGCTCATGCTCTAGGTAAGCTCCTAAGGCATAAAAATGCCCATTTTCTTCATCTTTCTTTTTTTTCCATTGATCTAGACTCCAACCTTTTCTATACATTTATGTAGAGTGTTTTGGAGGTTAAAGGAAGGATAAATTTCGGCCATAACAAGAAGGAGGAAAGTTCAAGTCTTGACCATTTAAGGTAAAAATGTGCTCTAAGCACATATCTCTTCTTCCTTGAAAATTTCGGTTGTAAACCTTGGTTCCCTAGCCTTATTTTCTTCTCCTTTTCATGTGGATTCAGTTGGTATACCAAGATCTACAAGGAGTAGCTAGATCCAAGCCAAAAACACCATTTTTGGCATCTTAAACAAGGTAAAACTTAGCCATCTTCCAAGCCAACTACCCACGGTTTTTATACCTTGTTTTAAGAGTGTTTTGATACTCTTTCTTTACTGGAAAAATAGGGCCGAGATAGATCTACAACAAGCTTGAAGATCTAAGGTAAAAATTCATGATTTTCATGACTTAAATTACTTCTCATGGTTAGCTCATGTGTGGAGTTTAATCATGTCTTGTTTTCTACATGAAGACAAGTAAATCAAGCTGTGGAGAATTTCTCCTTAAGGTGGCAAACCAAACAAGGTTCTACCTAAGCTAAATCAAGGTATAAATCACTTAAACATTAACCTTGTTAAGTTAATATGTTCTAAAGCTATTTCTAATTAAATTGTCGTGAGGGAACATGGTGACATGGTCATGTTTGACCTTAAAATGATTAAGGAATGGTTTAATAAATTTTATAACTAATTAAACAAGCATAATTGTCAATTTAAGACATTATGTGGAAGTTTGGTAATTAAATGAAAGTTATGTGGTGAGGCCGAAAGTTTATATGTATTTTGGGACATTTATGTGTATTTTATTTTGTGAGCAAATGTTTGTAATAAGGCCATGTACTTTAGGCCATTTTATTTATTTGTATTTTTTAAAGAAGTTTTAGGTGATGTTTATAGATTACCGAAATGAATGGTGTGTATTAGTGTAATTAAATTAAATTTGAGGGCTTTTAGAATATAAGGCCGAAAATTAGAGGTTAAAAGGGTTAAAAAAAGTTTATAAGATTTTATAAAGTTTTGGTGGATAAATGGTAATTTCAAGAAAGTTTGGGTATAAACCGTAATTATAAGGAATTAATGGTCAAGGAAATATTAAGGAGGTCAACCTTGACCATATGGTAGGTTTTGACCAAATTAGATAAGTTAGATAACTTATTTAAGGTTTATAATAAGATAAGTACTTAATGGTAATATTTTTATATCATATGTGGTAAATATGTTATTACCGAAAATTAAGGGTGTATAATGGTATTTTAAACACCCATGGGCTATTAGGAATTTTTAGGAATTTATTGGGTTGTTTTTGGAATTAAAATAAACTATGTATGTATAATATATAGTTACTATGTCATTATGACACTTTGGAGAAATATGGTGGTGAATGGTAAATACCGAGAGTATATGGGTTAATAAGGATATTTATAACCCTTTGGTGAAATTTGGTGATTTTTAGAATTGTATAAGAGTATTTATTAAGATATGTGTATAATATATGGTTTTAGTGATATGGTAAAACTATATGTTATAAATAGGGCCAAATGGCAATTATAGAATAGCACAAGGGCTGTTCGGAATTTACAAAAAATAACCATAGGTTATACTCTTTTATAAGTTAGAAATGTTATATTAAATGGTATATGTATAACATGGTAAAAAGAAAGGGGTGATTTGTAAATAAAGGAAACTATGGTTTATGGAAAAGAATAAGGTTTAATATATATGCCTATGCGGCAATATAAAATAGTTTTGTATAAAAACTATAGGTTATAAATTAAAGGAAATAAAAGATATCATATCAAATGATATTAGTATATGGTATAACATTACATAATGATATGTGGTCAAAATATTTAAATAATTCAAGGGCTATACCGAATTAATAAGAGTTGCAAAATGAATTTTAGACTATGGTCTACTTTGTTATAAATGTTATAACACTTAAGGTATTAAGGTGGTTTAATGGAATTAATATAAGTAAGGATATTCACATTAAATAATGTGACAAACTATAAAGAAATGAGATTTATAACTAAGGTGTTTATTGAATAAACCTTAGGAGTTGTGAATATACAACATAAAATGTTACATAATATTAGGATGATAATCTTAATACAAGTTGTACAATATAATACAACTAATGGGAATAATCATCTAACATAAGATGATAAAATGTAACATATAATGTAAGAGTTTATTAAACTCATGGAATTACCTACGTGGTAAATATATACATACACAAGGATAATGTATATAAGGTGGATATATATTATGGTTGGAAACCATATAATATAATGGTGGTGGTTATTTAAAAAATATAGTTACGAACTATAAGTTATGGAGTTTTGAATGCAAATATTATTTGCTAAAGATAAATGGATTATATAATACATTGTATTATAATGGATGGTGGAAAATGATACGATATAATAAATGATACAATACGAAAAAAGAATATAATATAATAATGCATGCATACATGCAAACATGGGTTATGTACCTATATTAATGGTGGATAAGATTAAAGAAAAATAATGATTAAACTTAACAGTCGAAATATTATGACGTATGAGTTTTAAGTAACAAAGCCGACTGTTTTAGAGAAACCCGTAACAAACGACTGTAGAAACAGGGGCGAACTGTCGGGGTTACTTGTTATTCGGAAATACCGGATGTAGTTAGTCATGGAGACTAACTTATAGTTTTAATATCATTTAGATTACACTTCTGACAAGACGCTTGACGAGCTAGCGGACTACACGGAGCATAGGATCTTGCTGATTCATACTCCACCGTAATACGATCAGGGTGAACGGTATGTAAAGGGGTTTGATCCGGGTTGTCCTAAGGAAGCTCCTTGGGCTCGGATTTGGTTGATATAACTTGTGTGTTATGTGTGTGGTTACATGTATGTGATTTAGTGTTACTGCATTATTTATTTATGCACGAGCGTCCTACGGGACTAACACTACGTCGACTATAGATCGACTTATATAAACATACATATACGTTATTGTGATGACATGACGGTTACTTGATATAATACCATAGTATTAATATTAAGTATATGGTACCTAAGTAAAATACTTAGGAACGAGTCACGACATTGTCGGTCTCTAGAGCATGGATCTCGAACATGAATATAACCTAGATTACTTCTAGGTATGCGTGAGACCCATTGGGCAGCTAACTAATAATTATTTTCCATAAGACTAAGAGCATATCTTAAACATTATGAGAGAGAGATGGTATGAGTTGAGGTGAGGAATCCCGGTAGTTTACGAACTACTTGGTTGCGCATTTGTGATCACTGAGGGGTTTCCTAATTGGATTCCGCTCCAGGTTATATCCAACGAGCCCAAACTGGATCGTGGATCAGGTGGCTACGGCCTTTTTAAGGACGTCTTACGAGACATAAGTGAGTCAGGGGCCTCCGGACCTCTGGCGAAATGAGCACCTTTGTGTGTACGGGAGGACTACTGTCCATGGTGAGGTTATCGGGTTGTCCTAACATGACGCCCAACTGGTATTAATTAAACATGGTTGGATGGAGCCTACAAGGCTAAGGTAAATAAAATATGAAAACTGTACGCTACGGCGAATGTACATTGTACATATGGATGGGGCCTTGAAGGCCAATTAAATTAATAAAGAAAGGATGGTATACGCTACGACGATTGTACATTGTACAAAATATTGTTAATACTCTCGATACGTTCGATATATAATGTTGTTTGAAATATTCTATGACTGTTTGGATTGGATGGATGGTTAAATGTTTATGGATATTTGGATGGATGGTTAAATGTTTATGATATTTGGATGGATGATTATGTATACTTATGCATATTATTACAGTATTGCTTATAACTGTAAAATGGTAAAGCATGAAACCAATCTAATAATAAGATGGTTAAAATGACAAGTGACCATTAGGGTCCAGGCCCGGCATACTCAGCGTCTATCGCTGATACTACACCATTACAGGTTGTTGATCATTGTCGAAGCCGAAGAGCGGGAACAGGGTAATTGAGTTTTACTTTTGTTACCACACATGGGGATGTTGTATAGCAAAGAAGATGGTGAATTGTATTATGGTAAGGTTGTGTATATTCAGGTTTGGGTAGACGCTCACTTGTCGATGTTTATGATTTATGGACTTAGTATGATGTATAGGAGTTTTCTCGTTATCACGGCGGTTAGCAATTTGTTTATGTTGGAAGTTGGATGTAGTTTGGCTTCGTTGCTCGCATGGGCGAGTAATGGCCGGTGACACCCGAGTGAGTTTTGTAATTGTTATTTATTTTCCGCTGCGAGACGTTTTATTTATTGCTACGTGAGGGATTATTACGTGATTGTGGAGAGGGGTGTTACAAAAGTGGTATCAGAGCGGAGTACCGCTCTGATGACGAGAAGTAGGTTAAGACAGTGAGCTTAGGACTTGGGAAATTATGGGAAACGTTTGGGTACGAGACGATTCGTCTTAAAAGATACTGTGTCTAGAAACGCAAATTGTGTGATAGGTTAGCCTTTAAGGCAATTCAATATCTATTGGTTGTGTACGGTAATTTACCGAGTATTTATGTGACATACTGTACTACAGATGTCTGGTGGAACTAGAGGGCGTGGTACTGGAAGAGGTGGAGGCGGTGACCCCGGCATTCCAGGAGTTGCTGAGACGGTTGCAGCCGTTCTTGCACAGCTGGGTTCTCAGATAGGAGAAGCACCAGCCCACCCGCCACAGCCCAGGGAAACGAACTGGCTGAAGTCAGTTAGCGAGACCTGACCACCTACGTATTCAGGGGAACCAGACCCCGTAGCTTTGGAGCGTTACATTGTTGAACATGAGAAAGCATATGAAGCTTCAAGTACCTGATGACAAGAAGGTCGCCATTGCTGCTTTCCATCTGAAGAATGCAGCCAGCACTTGGTGGAGGTTGGTCAAGGACCAGCACCTGGCTACGCCCGACTTTTCATGGGCTGCCTTTGTCGAGTTACTGAGAGGGAAGTACTACCCGGCGCATCTCAAACACAAGAAGCGCCATGAGTTCGAGACATTGACCCAGAAGGTCTAACCGTGGATGAGTATTACGCTCGATTCATTGGTCTGCTGGACTTCATCCCGGTGTGGACTACTCAGAGACCGTTAAGGTCGAGAAGTTCCGGGGAGGACTATTATTTCGCATCCAGATGGCGATGGGTGCTACCCTCTACACTACCATCCAGGTATTAACATGAAAGCCATAAATTCTTTACTTATTAAGTACCGTTTAACGTTGTGAGAACTTACCAACGAGATTCCAGGAGTGTTATGACGCTGCCTCGAGGACGGAGCTAATGCTCCAGACTCGGGAAGAGACTCTAGGGGCAAAGAAGAGAAAGAACCCCGAAGGAGAGTCTGAGGGTGGAGGAGCACCTCCAGGCGATGGCCAAAAGAAGGGAAAGTAAGGACTTATCCCACTCTAAATTGTTTTATCATATTAAATACCTGATGAATGCTGACCCGAAACCTTAAACAGGAAATTCTTTCCAAAGAAAGGGCAGCAGGGTCACCAGGGAAGAGAGGAAAAGAACCCGTCCTTCGTTTGACCGGCCCAGCTATTGATGCTCAGCCTCTAAGATCTGCACCTCCTAAGGGTGAGAACACCTACCTCTTAAATTCAATTGTGACCTTAACCTTTATACCATCAGATGTTAACTTAAACTTAATATACCATCAGGCACCGGACATCCAGCACCGGACAGCCCCAGCGCCATTTACTGTAAGCGTTGTGGAAGGACCATCCTGGGGTCGACTGCGAAGGCCGCAAGTCAAGTGTCGGTGCTGCCACAAAGAGGCCATAGGGAATTTGAATGCTGGATAACCCAGAGAGCCGTAATTACAGGCCACCAAAGAATACTCAGAAGACCTCAGTTGGAGGATCTGGAGTACCACGAGGCGGTCAGGATGGCCAGACATCTACTGATGCTGGAGCCTATAAGGCAAGGGAGTTGATAGGGCATGAGTACCCTGAACTCCATGAGACCGCTGGTGGAAGACTTTGCTTACTTTCTATGTACTTACCTTGGATGTTAAACAGACTTATGTTATTAGTATATGGGAGTGTGTCGGGGACCACTCGCCTTTTGTGTATGACTTTTGAGATTATGTGTACTCAGTACCTATAAGTTTTAAACCTTGACGGAATACTATATATAGAACAGGATGCTAAAGCTTACATTACCATGTAGCCATACTCGACGACGTTGAGTCAATGAGACCGGTAATTACTAACCAGAATTACCACCTGCATGGCGCACTTGCTACTGCAAGCGCTATGACAGTAAACCACTGAAATTTCCATCTGCCTTGCGCACTTGCAGAGCAAGTGCAGCAACAGCAACAGCAACATCAACTGCAACAACAAACTACTTTTTAGTCTTTTATTATATATACACAAAAAAAATGCTTTTCAAACTTTCATACATTCACATGCAAAGTTCATACAAACCTTCAAATTAGAAACCGATGCAACTTTGGAAGGACCGTTAGTCCAACCATTGCAACTGGAGAAAATATACAGCCACTGTGACTGTAAACCACACAACTTAATGTTCGAGGATTTTCAGACAGGGCTTATTAGCCAAATACCATCAGTGTATACCCGCATTTAATGCTAATCACTACTAGTGATACATGTTTAGTCCTTATGGACAAGCATACCCTTTGTAGATGCACCACCGTCTGTGAGGATGGTTGGGAAGTGGAGAGCCAAGTTGCTCAAGCTATTGTGCAATCTGCAATATATCCAATAAACGGATGAGGGAATAAATATGAACTATGGATAGGATATGATCATGATAAACAGAGAGAAAAGGAATATGTGATGTACTCATGAGATCGAATAAGGAGAACCCAGTTTGCCAAAAAAATAACACAGATTTTACTTACAAGCCGGCATTATGGCTTATGGTTTATGACACGGATTACCACCGATGCCACTAAGCAATAGCACTTACAAAAGATAACTGATAACAGGAACAAAAAAAAGAAGAAGAACAAAAAAAAGGAAAAAAAAGGATATCCATCAAAGGAGATTGACAACAGAATACTTCACAATAACCGTGTGACAGACATTACCAGTTTACTAAACGAGACATGGGACGACCGCACTCCGATAGGAGCATGTGGGCCTGACAGACTTATTTATGAGTTAGTCGGGTAAGTAGTAATGTATCAGTACGGTACCCCAGTGCAAGTAGACAAGTAGTGTTAGGAACACGAGAAGTAGTCAACTCCGTACTACGGACAGTAAGACAGATTACCTCGAAGATGGACGAGAGAGCCGCAGTTAAACCAACGGGCTAAAGAAATCAAGAATCTTCAACAGAGAGCAGTAGACAGTATACAGTGACGACAGGGAAACCATTCAACGACAGAAAACCGAAGGAGAGAAACATGAGAACCCATTATGGATAAATAATATGTAGAACCCTCATAAGGATCAAGTAAATTCTTGCAATCCAAAGGAAATCTACCATATGATATGGACATAAACGCGTGACAATGCGAGGATAAAAGACAAAACTATATAATAGCAGATACCTTAAGCAAGGAACAGTGGATTTGGAATGTACCACTCACAGGATAATTCGCACATCTTATCTGTTTGACTCATGAGATATTAGCTGCTGGGAGTTTACGCCTCTGCACTCTGTAGGACTGAGTGTTTTGGTATTGCACTTGTGCAGTTATTAATCTAGTGGGAATACGGAAATATAATGGATATCAACACGAGTGTGTATAAAAAAGGGGAACTACAACAGTGTGTTACTCCGGTGCAAGACCACCAGGAGACACGGATGACAAGCTTTATCTCCGTTGACATGTAGGCTGGTATGAAGACAAGTGCAAGAGCACTAAGTACTAACAGTAGCCAATGTCATATTACATCTCAAACTGAATGTCAGTAAGAGAAGACACACGCAAATATGCTAGTGATCCAAACGAGTGGATTCACAGCAATGGAAAAAAGGGGCAAATTGAGCCTATGTTCATGGGTCTGCACCTCATACGGAGTGAGTGGGCCCATAAGAATGAACTTGGGAGAGAGCACAAATAGATCGGTGCCTCACCCTTTATGTATTGTGGAGCCCTAAAGGGCTAGAGTTATACCCGTCTCTCTGATATGAGGATAATCCATGAGTTGGAGAACTCTTTGAGAGCCAAGTATCCAGCGCTCCTTGTTGAGCGGCTGTTGTATACTTGTGGGGTACGGGGGCGTAACCCTTTTTAAGGGGGGTAGAGCCTCTTGGCTGTGCACATGTGTGCACTAAGTTTTAATTGTTTCGTATGCATTGCATACAAAGAATTGGTGTGTGCGGGGCATACGAGGTTTGTTTGTTTAGTATGCATGGCATACAGTGAATTGTTTCGTATGCATGGCATACAGTGAATTGGTTTTGTTGGTTACGGTTGGTACGCGGGGCGTGCGTTGTTTGGTTTGTTTGTGTGTGATGTACACTTGTATGTACGTATCTTACAGATACCTGTATGAATGTTGTGTTTACACCAAGTGTGTAACACTTTTCTTATGCTATTTGTGATATGTATTCATATTGCTTTATAGAATGATTACATATGGTATCGCCTAGATACGAAATGAATCATTAGATATGGAATGTGGAACGATGTATGTTATGGACACCTCAGAGAGGTTGTTAGGACTTGTAGAACTGATAGGAAATGATGGTGCTGATGGATCACCTATATCCATATATGATTGAACTAACGCCACAAAGTGATGGCTATGTGCTGTATAAGCGCAACACGATGTATGTGTAAATGATATATCACATAGATATACATTATGGGAATAATGGGTAGTTATACATATATATATACTTACCTACTTGATTAAGAGACTTCGGGACGAAGTCTTTTTAAGGGGGTAGATTGAAATACCCCAAACTTACTAAACATGGATTAAATACCTAATCACATTAATTAAGGCCTAAACATGCCATAAAAGTCAACTGAGAACAACAATGGTCAACACAAAACAAGATGTTGCACCCTTTGATTGTTTAGGGTAAATAAATACCCAAATGAACTACTTAGGACCTAAAAATTTGTCCTAAGAATATTAACACATTACTAAACATATTACAATTTTTGGACAACACTCCAACACAAAGAACAAGCATGTACACGCTTCAAGGTCAAGTAGAGCAAAAATGTGCTCTAAGAATACCTTAAAGGTCTAATGACCTCTATATGATATAAAATTGGATACCATGATCAAATATCATTTAAGGAACACAAAAAAACTGTTGTCAAAGAAAACCAAGCTCAGAAACACCTTGCGACACAAAATGTGCACTAAAACTCCTTAAAGCACGTTTTTGTGTAATTGCCTACTAAATTGTTTTAAAATGGGCTAAAAGGTTATAATTACCTTTAATATGATAATATATCATATTATATCATGTTAGGAATTTAATTCCAGAAATTTACAAATTTTTACAATTTAATATTAAAATATTAATAAAACCCTAAAGTGGGGCCCGTTTGGGTCAACATTGACTAAGTTGGTCAATGTTGACCATTGACCACGAATTGGACTACATAAAATCGGTGGTGTAAGTCTCTTAACAGACCAAGAGACAAGTCCCATGTGACAATTATATATATTCCTTTACTTTTACATAAAATAAGTAAAAGTGAACTTTAACATATTAAAACACAAAAGTAGCTTACCACTTGCTTACCCATGTGAGCCAGCCAATTTTGGAGCCTCTCTTCCTCCTTGTTATACGGTGCTCCAAGCAAGAACAAGACAAGCATGGTGAGTCACCTATTCATTAATTGATTAAAGTAACATTATAACTACACATAATTGAATCAATTATGTATAAACTACTCACCCACTTTCTCAATCATGGACAGCTTCCCCTTGATTTGTCTCCAATGATTTTTCAACACCAATCAAGCCTTGGTGAGTCATCAAGTCACTAAATCATAAAAATGCAAAAAAAAATGTGTTTTAAGCAAATTAGGTCATTTGCTTCATTTCCCATTCCAACCGTGGGACTCCTTGCCAAACCCTCTCTTTGGCTCCTCTTCACTGTAGGTAAGTGTTCCAAGCTCCATTGATGAGAGCTCATGCTCTAGGTAAGCTCCTAAGGCATAAAAATGCCCATTTTCTTCATCTTTCTTTCCTTTTTCCATTGATCTAGACTCCAACCTTTTCTATACATTTATGTAGAGTGTTTTGGAGGTTAAAGGAAGGATAAATTTCGGCCATAACAAGATCTAAGGAGGAAAGTTCAAGTCTTGACCATTTAAGGTAAAAATGTGCTCTAAGCACATATCTCTTCTTCCTTGAAAATTTCGGTTGTAAACCTTGGTTCCCTAGCCTTATTTTCTTCTCCTTTTCATGTGGATTCAGTTGGTATACCAAGATCTACAAGGAGTAGCTAGATCCAAGCCAAAAATACCATTTTTGGCATCTTAAACAAGGTAAAACTTAGCCATCTTCCAAGCCAACTACCCACGGTTTTATACCTTGTTTTAAGAGTGTTTTGATACTCTTTCTTTACTGGAAAAATAGGGCCGAGATAGATCTACAACAACAAGCTTGAAGATCTAAGGTAAAAATTCATGATTTTCATGACTTAAATTACTTCTCATGGTTAGCTCATGTGTGGAGTTTAATCATGTCTTGTTTTCTACATGAAGACAAGTAAATCAAGCTGTGGAGAATTTCTCCTTAAGGTGGCGAACCAAACAAGGTTCTTCTACCTAGCTAAATCAAGGTATAAATCACTTAAACATTACCTTGTTAAGTTAATATGTTCTAAAGCTATTTCTAATTAATTGTCGTGAGGGAACATGGTGACATGGTCATGTTTGACCTTAAAATGATTAAGGAATGGTTTAATAAATTTTATAACTAATTAAACAAGCATAATTGTCAAATTTAAGACATTATGTGGAAGTTTGGTAATTAAATGAAAGTTATGTGGTGAGGCCGAAAGTTTATATGTATTTTGGGACATTTATGTGTAATTTATTTTGTGAGCAAATGTTTGTAATAAGGCCATGTACTTTAGGCCATTTTATTTATTTTTATTTAGTTTAAAGATGGTTTTAGGTGATGTTTATAGATTACCGAAATGAATAGGTGGTTATAGTGTAATTAAATTAAATTTGAGGGCTTTTAGAATATAAGGCCAAAATTAGAGGTTAAAAGGGTTTAAAATAAGTTTATAAGATTTTATAAAGTTTTGGTGGATAAATGGTAATTTCAAGAAAGTTTGGGTATAAACCGTAATTATAGGAATTAATGGTCAAGGAAATATTAAGGAGGTCAACCTTGACCATATGGTAGGTTTTGACCAAATTAGATAAGTTATATAACTTATTTAAGGTTTTATAATAAGATAAGTACTTATGGTAATATTTTTATAACATATGTGGTAAATATGTTATTACCGAAAATAAAGGGTGTATAATGGTATTTTAACACCCATGGGCTATATTTTTAGGAATTTATTGGGTTGTTTTTGGAATTAAAATAAACTATGTATGTATAATATATAGTTACTATGTCATTATGACACTTTGGAGAAATATAGATGGTGGAATGGTAAATACCGAGAGTATATGGGTTAATAAGGATATTTATAACCCTTTGGTGAAATTTGGTGATTATTAGAATTGTATAAGAGTATTTATTAAGATATGTGTATAATATATGGTTTTAATGATATGGTAAAACTATATGTTATAAATAGGGCCAAATGTCAATTATAGAATAGCACAAGGGCTGTTCGGAATTTACAAAAAAATAACCATAGGTTATACTCTTTTATAAGTTAGAAATGTTATATTAAATGGTAATATATAACATGGTAAAAAGAAAGGGGTGATTTGTAAATAAAGGAAACTATGGTTTATGGAAAAGAATAAGGTTTAATATATATGCCTATGCGGCAATATATCCTATAGTTTTGTATAAAAACTATAGGTTATAAATTAAAGGAAATAAAAAGATATCATATCAAATGATATTAGTATATGGTATAACATTACATAATGATATGTGGTCAAAATAGAATTTAAATAATTCAAGGGCTATACCGAATTATAAGAGTTGGAAAATGAATTTTAGACTATGATCTACTTTGTTATAAATGTTATAACAACTTTAAGGTATTAAGGTGGTTTAATGGAATTAATATAAGTAAGGATATTCACATTAAATAATGTGACAAACTATAAAGAAATGAGATTTATAAACTAAGGTGTTTATTGAATAAACCTTAGGAGTTGTGAATATACAACATAAAATGTTACATAATATTAGGATGATAATCTTAATACAAGTTGTACAATATAATACAACTAATGGGAATAATCATCTAACATAAGATGATAAATGTAACATATAATGTAAGAGTTTATTAAACTCATGGAATTTACCTACGTGGTAAATATATACATACACAAGGATAATGTATATAAGGTGGATATATATTATGGTTGGAAACCATATAATATAATGGTGGTGGTTATTTAAAAAAAAAATAGTTACGAACTATAAGTTATGGAGTTTTAAATGCAAGTATTATTTGCTAAAGATAAATGGATTATATAATACATTGTATTATAATGGATGGTGGGAAAATGATACGATATAATAAATGATACAATACGAAAAAAATATAATATAATAATGCATGCATACATGCAAACATGGGTTATGTACCTATATTAATGGTGGATAAGATTAAAGAAAATATGAGTTAAACTTAACAGTTGAAATATTACGACGTATGAGTTTTAAGTAACAAAGCCGACTGTTTTAGAGAAACCCGTAACAAACGACTGTAGAGAACAGGGGCGAACTGTCGGGGTTACTTGTTATTCAGAAATACCGGATGTAGTTAGTCATGGAGACTGACTTATAGTTTTAATATCGTTTAGATTATACTTCTGACAAGACGCTGGACGAGCTAGCGAACTACACGGAGCATAGGATCTTGCTGATTCATACTCCACCGTAATACGATCAGGGTGAACGGTATGTAAAGGGGTTTGATCCGGTTTGTCCTAAGGAAGCTCCTTGGGCTCGGATTTGGTTGATATAACTTGTGTGTTATGTGTGTGGTTACATGTATGTGATTTAGTGTTACTGCATTATTTATTTATGCACGAGCGTCCTACGGGACTAACACTACGTCGACTATAGATCGACTTATATAAACATACATATACGTTATTGTGATGACATGACGGTTACTTGATATAATACCATAGTATTAATATTAAGTATATGGTGACCTAAGTAAAATACTTAGGAACGAGTCACGACATTGTCGGTCTCTAGAGCATGGATCTCGAACATGAATATAACCTAGATTACTTCTAGGTATGCGTGAGACCCATTGGGCAGCTAACTAATAATTATTCACCATAAGACTAAGAGCATATCTTAAACATTATGAGAGAGAGATGGTATGAGTTGAGGTGAGGAATCCCGGAAGTTTACGAACTACTTGGTTGCGCATTTGTGATCACTGAGGGGTTTCCTAATTGGATTCCGCTCCAGGTTATATCCAACGAGCCCAAACTGGATCGTGGATCAGGTGGCTACGGCCTTTTTATGGACGTCTTACGAGACATAAGTGAGTCAGGGGCCTCCGGACCTCTGGCGAAATGAGCACCTTTGTGTGTACGGGAGGACTACTGTCCATGGTGAGGTTATCGGGTTGTCCTAACATGACGCCCAACTGGTATTAATTAAAATGGTTGGATGGAGCCTACAAGGCTAAGGTAAATTAAATATGAAAACTGTACGCTACGGCGAATGTACATTGTACATATGGATGGGGCCTTGAAGGCCAAATTAATTAAATAAGAAAGGATGGTATACGCTACGGCGATTGTACATTGTACAAAATATTGTTATACTCGATACGTTCGATATATAAATGTTTTTGAAATATTCTATGACTGTTTGGATTGGATGGATGGTTAAATGTTTATGGATATTTGGATGGATGTTAAATGTTTATGGATATTTGATGGATGATTATGTATACTTATGCATATATATTACAGTATTGCTTATAACTGTAAAATGGTAAAGCATGAAACCTATCTAATAATAAGATGGTTAAAATGACAAGTGACCATTAGGGTCCAGGCCCGGCATACTCAGCGTCTATCGCTGATACTACACCATTACAGGTTGTTGATCATTGTCGAAGCCGAAGAGCGGGAACAGGTAATTGAAGTTTACTTTTGTTACCACACATGGGGATGTTGTATAGCAAGAAGATGGTGAATTGGATTATGGTAAGGTTGTGTATATTCAGGTTTGGGTAGACGCTCACTTGTCGATGTTTATGATTTATGGACTTAGTATGATGTATAGGAGTTTTCTCGTTATCACGGCGGTTAGCAATTTGTTTATGTTGGAAGTTGGATGTAGTTTGGCTTCGTTGCTCGCATGGGCGAGTAATGCCCCTGACACCCGAGTGTTTTGTAATTGTTATTTATTTTCCGCTGCGAGATGTTTTATTTATTGCTTGTTATTGCTACGTGAGGGATTATTACGTGATTGTGGAGAGGGGTGTTACAGGACAAGTTATACTTCATCTGCATAATATTATATCTCAAACTTATTTTGTTACCGTGTTTTGCTGGTCTAAATCAAGTCATAGCATGTTCTGGTAAACAAATTCGTCAGAGTTATTATTTTGCCAATCTATAAACCAGAAGAAATAACATAATTATCCAAACTGCAATAACCGGAACCTGGAGTCCCGCTCAATCATATCATCCATCATTTTAATTTATCTGTTATTTTATTTATCTACATTTTATCAGTTTCATTTACAATTCAGTGAAACCCCCCTTTTGTGACACGCTTAGGAATTAGACATCTTCGCTTAAGTCCCACGGTTCAATTACCCGGTTGCTTCAATTTCACTATACTACTGCGACCGGGATTGTTTACAGCCCGATAGATATTTTGACTCATGCTTTATTTATTATTTTACCAGGTCAAAAATCTTGTCTGCATATATACAGCTCTACCAAAACCTGTAAACCTTCATTAAGGTTGAACACCAACATTATTTTATATTTTGATTAAAGCTGCTACATAATACCTTTATCCTCAATCTAACATGTGCTGTTACCGTGCAATATTTATATATGCTATTGTAGTGTAATACTTTCAGGTTCTATGTGTTATTTTCATAGTGTAGAAATTCTAAGATTTATACTGTTTATATTGGTTAACAAGTGACCAAGAATGTGTCAATAGACCATATAGTGTTCAGCTATCCCACACTCCAGCACATCAGAACCATATTTATTTTAGTGCGGATAATAAGAAAAGAAGAAGAGCTTATTTGGTTTCAGTAAAAAGAGAATATGAAGTCGAAGATGAAGAAGAAGACAACAACTTTCAATAAGGGGAACTCCATCCTTGCCATAAAAATTGCTCTAAAGATTAAACTTCAACCTGGCTTTTGGATTTGGACACTATGCTACTTCTTGTACTGCTATAGTTTGGTTCAACCGAATACAACAAATTTTGTAACAGCAGAAACAATGCTGCTGTCTATAATGTTTATCATTTGTTTATGCAGAGTGCAACAGAAAAACAAGACTTCCATTATCATAATTTATAGAGGAGATTGGATACAACAGTTTAAAAGAAAATTTGGTGAAACTTATATGAGATAGCTTAATTACTTTGATTTTGATGACGTGAGTGAAGGCATGCTATATCTCCAGTTTCTGCCATAACCGATTATACATGTCAATCACACGGGTTATCAACTACCCCTGCACTGATTGCATCACCGCGCCTAACAGTGGCCAACTCTTCACTTGTATCAATTCCGCCCACGGCATATAAGTTTTTTTCCAAAGAATCAAAGCAAGAAAGCTGCAACTTAAAGTGGCCGTGCAATTACCAAGCTGAATTAAAAAAAAACAAAAAACGATGGATAAGATTATCGTTTGTTTCTCCAGGTGTAATAAGACACATCAGCACCAGGTTATTTTGGAGTATGCAGCAGCATACCTATGTTTTTATTTCCTGGAATTCATACTCGTTTCACAACGGCTGTTTGTTACTCCCTCCGTCCTGAATTGACCGTCCTGTTTGCTTTATGGCGCGTTTTTCCACTTCAATATTAAGCATATAAAATAAAATAATTTTATAAAACTAAATTTTGTAACATATAGTTTATCATGTAAGGTATCATATGCAAAACTTAAATTTTCAAAATTAATTTATCTTATATGTTAAAAATTGAAGTCAAACGACATGTCCAAATAGTGAACAGGACAGTCAATTCAGTCAAACGACCTTGATATCTTCCACCCCTTACATATATTAGCCTAGTGATTAATTAGATATGACTACATTATTAGTAATTGGGTTGCTACTGTTTAGTTGAAATACCCCAAACCTTAATATGTTAGCTAAATATATAATTATTATATTCTAAGACTTATTTTAGTCATTAAGAACGTGCGGGAAAAATTCCCGAAGGAAACGGATCCAAATAGTGGATTAAAAAGGCAAAACGAGCTTTAAAACACGTTTTTCGAGAAACCCGGGAAATGTAATTTTAAACGGGTTTAAAGGACTAATAAAAAATTGATGGTCAATCATATGGCTATAATTAAATATTAGTCGAGGTCTAGGACCATAAAAATAAATAAAACAAAATCCGGAAACCGGACCCGTACTGTTAAAACTGACAGTTCGGGAATTAACGGGTGTTATCTACTAATGACCAAATGCCACTCTCTCACATTGTAAAAATAAAAATCAAATTCTTCCCCTCCCTCCTTGTGTCTCACGATTTACACTCTCTCCCTCTTTTATTTCACTCCACTATTAACTACAAGACAAAAGTAATAAAGCATTACTTTATCTTCTCTCACACACAAAACTCTCTCTCACACTCTCTCTCTCCCTCACTCCTCTGTTGCCTCACGATTCCTTCCCCCTCTCTCAGCTTTCTTCTTCCTTTTGCTCTAGCAATGGCGATTTGCACAAGCCAAAGAAGCCCCACCTTCAACTCCTTGTAACTTCTTCATCCTAGCTCCAAATCAAGAAATTCTTTCACCAAAATACTCCTCTCATCTTGGGGATTATTTTGTACCTTTCAAAATCTCAAAACTCCATACTTCATCTCCATGGGTGTACCACATTTGGAAGAGGAAGCTTCACATTCTTGAAGCCATCATCTCTGTAACACCCCAACCGCTAATCCTATGCTTACCGTCTAATCGTCCTGTTAATCCTACGAGTTCGCAGCGGAATTACTACACACTTACTACGGCGGGTGAAACAATGCCGCTAACCGCCCATACGGCTAGCTAGGCTACTAATACTTACAGTCACGGTCTGATGAACATAACGTACCGAGCTACTAATTTACTTACCAAAATAACGTATATCAAATACTTACATCCTGGATCACCGAGTATTTAAAGTACATTCATTTACAACCTTTCAAGCTTACCAAAAGAATGAGTTTCTAAAGCTACTCATCTATACCCAATCCAATACTTCCATTATCCAAAAAGGTGTACCCCATGGTACACCGGCTATTCAAAAACTACAGCCATGTACTACTTGGTACACCCATCATGAATTCATTGTTTACACCTCAAAAAGAAGATAAAGAAGTAGAACTACATCCTCAGCATCTTCGTCAATCTCGAGTACCTGCGTGTAGTAAAAATGGTGCCCCAAGGGGCTCAGCAAATTGCTGCGCATAAACTCCGCATATACCGCGTGCTAGCTAGGGCACGCCGACTATTTGACGTCCACTAAACATGCCGTTCATTATTCATACATACATGCTTTCATACATCATACATGCTCATACAATACATTACACCATCCAAGGCAACATTACAAGTGCACATCTTACTTACCTTCACAAGGTTAGCCAAATATGCATCCGGGTTAATCGGAATGCTTTACTCTTTTACTCATTACTTACTTCTACTTGCATACAATTACTTACTTCCTTTTTCTTTACTTACTCATTCTTACTTACTTACTTATACTCAAGTCAAGTCGTCGGGACCTCCGGCCTTGGGGACTACGCCGTCCCACATCCGGGATTTACTTGACTCACTAATCCGGGATGCTACCCACTTAAGGGATTTGGGCCGCGGACCAGTTTAAGAGTCAGGAATTGGAGCCAACCTCTCGTGACTCCGCATCCTCACGCGTGGCCGAAACTATATCGGACTTCTACTCATTCCAATTTAATTACCATTTTAAGTTAGGATGGTTAGTTTGTTAGGAACAAGTTAGAAGTCCAAACACAATGAATAACGGTCACGGTACAATACAACATTCATACGCACATTCATATCCATACATTTCATGAAGTATACAAACTAAGAATTAAAGAAAATATACAACATCATACAACACTACATATCCACAAGTATGCATATTAACTCCGATTCGTGCATTTATCTTATTTGGTGATCAATTAGCACACAACACACAAATCAGAGTAACCAAGACAGCACCCGGGGCATGAGGAATCCATACCGTTCACCGTTGTACGTAATTCCAAACGTCCTTCGATGTCCCAACCAAGTCCTATTACATACATACAATTGAATGATTAATCTAACTATCATTACTTAACTCATACTTACTATGTCCTTATACTTCTTACTTAAGGTTTGCATGCTTACACCATGTACATATACATATATGTATGGGTATACATATACATATATATATACAATTACTATTTAATTTAAATATTTTTTTTTTTTTTTTGTCAGGACCGGACTTGCGACCGACCTTGCAAGTCCGGTCCATTCCAGTAGCTACCAGTACCGAAAATTCCTGGCCCGACCGAACTTGCAAGTCCGGTCGCAAGTTCGGTCGCTTCCAGTAGCTCAGGTTACGGAAATTCTTCTGGCCGACCGAACTTGCAAAGTCCGGTCGCAAGTTCGGTCGATTCCAGTAGCTATCCTCGGGAAATTTTTTCGGGCCGCCGACGAACTTGCATGTCCGGTCGCAAGTCCGGTCGATTCCAGTAGGTTACAGGATGGAAATTTTCTGGCCGACCGAACTTGCAAGTCCGGTCGCAAGTTCGGTCGATTCCAGTAGGTTACAGACGGGGAAAATTTCTGGTCCGACCGAACTTGCAAGTCCGGTCGCAAGTTCGGTCAATTCCAGTAGCTCACCGTCTTTGTAAGTCTGGGCTCGACCGAACTTGCAAGTCCGGTCGCAGTTCGGTCCGGCCCAGTATTTGCATTTTACTTTCTGTTTTCAGTCCTCTCTTTAACCCAATACTTCCCCATTGTTCCTACGCTTAATCCTACATGTTTTAACCTCATTTAAACCTCCTAATACACTTAGTTCATTAATTAATTCCTTACCCAATTTTATACTCATTCACTCACATAATTTTCCAAGTTTCACTCAAACACTCAACTAGTTTCTTCTCTAGTTACCTTATGCTACAGATTTTAACACTTACCCTTCTCCTCTACATCTCCCTCTTCTAATGTCATTTTAGCACTCTTACTATATCTAGAATCCATTACCTAGCTCTCTCCACTTACCCTCTAACTATCCAAATCAAAATCTGTTACAACTCACATTAGTCACCTAGTTTTAATTCTCTAAGTGTTCTAATCCTAGGCAAATTTTGCCATAGCCTCCCCTATATTTTTATACTCTCACCACATATTCTAGTTCACATTTTAACACTTATCTCACCTGTTACAATACGCATCAATATACACAAGCTCTCATATACCATACCCATACTAAAACAACACTAAAAACACTACAAAATTCCTGCACACAAACATTAATCCCCAATCTGTTTTGTAACAGTTTTACATGTCTTTTAAAGCTTCAAAATACTTATATCCTCTTGCACATTATACATTAATGCATTATCATTTTACAATACCCATTTCCTTCTTAAAAATCTGTTACATATACATTTATGAAGCTACACAAAGGTGACATTCCTTACCTTGTACTTCTAGATTTTCTTTCTCTTCTTCCTTCTTCCTTCTTTCTCTACTGGTTTTGAATTATCAACCTCTGGTGCTACAGCCCACCAACATACATATTTTCAATACTAAAACTAAACTCAAACATTACTTAAGTTCTAATGCACATTCTAAGGTTTAGAATATTTATTACCTTCCAATGGTTCAAGTGCTGTTTGGAGTGGCTCAACAACAAACTTCCCCACCTTCCAAAAGAGCCAAAATCGGCTGGGTACAAGAGGGCAAACAAGGGTTTCACTAGATTTTCGTTTTGCCCATAAGCTAGGAAAAGATGGTGTTTTTGAAGAGATTTTTACCTTAGAAGAACAAGGGGAAGGAGGGCCTTCCAATGGTGGTGTTGAAACTCCAAATGGGATATACCCTCAAATCGAAAATGGTGGTTTTTGGATTTTGAAAGAAAGATGTGAAATGTAGCTCTTGAGGAGAGGATTACAATGGTGTAATTTTTATAATTTTTGGAAGAGTATTGAGGGAGTTACAAAGGAGAGAAGGTGAGTTTTGTGGGGGTTCTCTCAAGCAGCCATGGAAGTCGCATGGAGGTAGAAGAAGAGAGGAAAAAGAGAGAGTGAGGGTGCTGGTCCACGTGAGGAAAAGAGAGAATGGGGGTAGGAGAGAGATTGTGAGAGAGTAATAGAGTGGGGTGAGGTTTACTTTATTGTTTTTGTGTTTAGTAAATAAGGAGGAGTGTGGGAGAGTGTGTGTATATATGTGGAATCGGACACACACAGAGACCAAGGGGGTTTTTAATTTCTTTTTACATTCTTGGACACATAAGTTTGGCCTATTATATTTCTACCCCCACAACTTCCCGTTTTTGAAAGTTTTTACTAATCTCTCGTTTTATTGATTTTATTGGTCCTACAGCTTCACCAATATTTATTAATGAATATTAGTTGACCAAAACTGTTACGAGTCTATTTGACCCGCTAAAGACACGTTTTCCCGGTTACCTCGAAAAACGCGCTTTA
The DNA here is from genome assembly GCA_023374045.1 of Limonium bicolor. Lineage (NCBI taxonomy): Eukaryota > Viridiplantae > Streptophyta > Magnoliopsida > Caryophyllales > Plumbaginaceae > Limonium > Limonium bicolor. The sequence continues at coordinate 18,811,357 of CM041782.1, forward strand.
AGGTTCGGTAATGTTTTTAAACCGTTTTAAAGGTCCGTTTTCTTCGGGATTTGTTCCCTAATAATATTTACACTTAATTAAGCTTCTAAATTACTTATTAGCCTAATTAATCACTATTTTTGATTACGGGGTATTTCAATCTACCCCCCTTAAGAAACTTTGCCCTCAAAGTTGCTCAAGGTTATAGTTTTATAATCTACTCATTATGCATACCAATTGCCATAATGTGTTTACTACACCTATGAGGTGTTTACTTCATTCCACATTACAAGCATACACCATTCGGGTACAATACACAATTCACAATTCACATACACAATCCATCATTCTCATTCATACCATACCACAATACATCATACAACATTATCGTTCACAATACACATTACACCAATACACCATACATACACATACGCATCATTCATTACACATTACACATACATACACATCCATACTAAATTCACTTGCACTACATGTGCCATACAAATGCAATGCTTACCCCGAAGCAATGCTAAAGCAAAGGGTCTACCCCCTTAAAAGGGGTACGACCCGTACCGTATACTAAATACTAGACTCACTAGTCTATGAATAACTGTGGGTATTAGCCTTCATGGCATCTTCCAACTCCCATGTCGCTTCTTCGAATCATGGTTAGACCATAGGACCTTCACCATTCGTATAGACTTATGGCGAGTGTCTCTGGTCTTCCTATCAAGGATTCTCATGGGGTTTCGACATATCTCATGTTTGGCTCAATGGATAGTTCTCGGGCTCCAACACATGAGAAGGATCAGCCATATACTTCTTGAGTTGTGACACATGAAATACATCATGGACACGTCCAAGTCCTCAGGTAGTGCTAACCTGTAGGCTACTGAAACCAACCCTTTCGGTGATAGTGTACGGCCCTACAAACTTTGGGCTTAGCTTGCCCTTCTGGCCAAATCTGAAGACACCCTTCATAGGTGAAACTCGCAGAACCACTTGGTCGCCCACGGCGAACTCAAGGTCGCGTCGTCTCACATCCGCATAGGATTTTGTCTATCTTGGGCTGCCTTCATGTTAGCTCGGATTTGTTGGCACTTCGGCTTGCACTTGCTCAAGGTATTCCGGTCCTATTATGACCGCTTCGCTTGATGACTATCCCAACACAAGGGTGTACGGCAAGGTCTACCGTATAGAGCTTGGAAAGGCGACATCTTAATCGAGGCGTGATAACTATTATTATACGAGAACTCAATAAGATGAAGCTTATCTAACCAACTCCCCTGAAAGTCCAAGGCACATGCCCGAAGCATGTCCTCCAGGTCTGGATGGTCCTTTCTGTCTGACCGGCGGTCTGAGGATGGAAGGCGGTACTCAACTTAGTTCTGTACCCAACGCTTCCCTTGTGGCTCTCCAGTATCTTCGAAAGAAACCTGGTGTCGCGGTCAGATACTATGGTTTAGGGACTCCGTGGTGTCTGATAATCTCCTTATCAAAAAGCTCAGCTAGCTTTACTACCTTCCAGGTGTCCTTCATCGGTATGAATCTGGCAACCTTGGTAAGGCGATCTACTACAACCCAGATCATGTTGAGTCCTCCCCTAGCAGCGGTGGGAGTCCTACAACAAAATCCATGGAGATATCATGAAATTTCCACTCGGAATTGGCATCGATTGTACCATTCCGCCGGTCTACGGTGTTCAAATTTTACCTTCTGGCATGTCAAGCATCTCATACAAATTCTGTCACATCTGATTTCATTCCAGACCACCAGAAGTACCTCTTCATGTCTTTGTACATCTTGGAGGCCCGGATGGCTGATAACGTAGTAGAACTATGTGACTCTCGCAGGATGCGATCCCTTAGCTCAGCATTGCTTCGGGGGACGCATAGCCTGCCATTCAACGAATCAAACCATCTTCATGTAGCTTGAAATCATACTTTTCTTCTCAAATGTACCATTTCGATCTTGTGTCTGATTTCGGTTAGGTAAGGGTCGCTCAACTGGGCGTCTCGCACCTCGTCAACCAAGCTAGAAGAAGTGACGAGTAGCGAATGGAGCGAGTGTGCTCGACGGCTCAGGGCGTCGGCTACAACATTTGCCTTCCCTTCCTTATACTGCAGGTTGATGTCGTAGTCTGAGAGAAACTCCATCCACTTCTCTGTCTCAAGTTGAGTTCTTTCTGAGTGAATACATACTGTAAGCTCTTATGGTCGGAGTAGATGGTGATGCTTACCCCATAGAGATAGTGTCGCCATATCTTCAAGGCGAAGACAATGGCTCCTAACTCTAAGTCGTGAGTCGGGTAATTCTCCTCATGTTTCTTCAGCTGGCGGGAGCATAAGCAACAACCTTGCCATGCTGCATGAGTACGCATCCCATTCCTTTGCCTGATGCATCACAGTATACCTCAATCCCTGTTGCCCTCTGAAGAGTAAGGATGGGCGCTGAGGTCAATGAGTCCTTAAGGCTCTGAAGATGACTCGCAGTGTTCTGTCCATACCAATGGTGGTGCATCTTTCTTCATCAATGTAGTCATGGGCTTGGCGACTTTCGAGAAGTCCCTTACAAATCTCCGGTAATAAACGGCTAGACAAGAAAGCTCCTAATGTCGGTAACAGTCTTGGGTCTAGGCCATGATCGTACAGCTTCTACTTTAGAAGGGTCAACTGAGATACCTGCGCTCGAGATGACATGTCCAAGGAATGATACCTGATCAAGCCAAAACTCGCATTTAGAGAACTTCGCATAAAGCTGGTTCTCGCGCAGTGTCTCAAGCACTTTCCTCAAGTGGATTTCATGTTCCTCTGGTGATTTAGAATATACAAGGATGTCGTCGATGAAGACCACAACCGAAGTGTCCAACTGCTCACTGAATAAACGATTCATGAGGTCCATGAATTTTGCCGGTGCGTTTGACAAACCGAATGGCATCACTGTGAATTCATAGTGGCCATATCTGGTACGGAAGCCGTTTTCTCAATGTCTTGTTCCTTGATTGCAATCTGATGATACCCAGAACGGAGGTCAATCTTGGAGAAGACCGATGCTCCTTTCAATGGTCCAATAGGTCGTGATGCGTGGAGTGGGTGGCAGTGGGTATTTATTTTTGACTGTGACCGCATTCAGCTCGCGGTAGTCAATGCAAAGGCGGAGGCTACCGTCCTTCTTCTTCACGAAGAGGACCGGTGCTCCCCAGGGTGATACGCTCGGGCGTATGAACCCTTTGTCTAGAAGATCTCTCAACTGTTCTTTCAATTCGGTCATCTCTGCTGGTGCCATGCGGTACGGTGCCCTAGCAATGGGACCGGTACCTGGCAATAGATCAATTTCGAATTCCACTGCCTCGGTGGTGGCATGCCGGGTAGCTCCTTAGGGAATACATCGGGATACTCAGATACAATAGGTACATCGTCACTGAACTCTGGATCTCTCTCCAGGTCTTGCACATAACACATACACTTCCTGGCCCTTTCTGAGCTCCCGTACATAGCCATGGCAGATATGAGTATGGTCGAAGGCTCTCTCGGTCTCTGGCGGTAAGATACGGTAACCCCAGAAGGACTCTTGAGCAGCAAATGATGAGCTCGGCGCAGAGGATTCTACCCTTGTGCCGCTCCAACCAATTCATTCCGATAATTAAGTCGAATCCTAATCCATTGAATTCGATGAAGGAAATGGGAAACGCTTCATTTTTGATTTCATGGTGGCTGATTGGTAGTATTTGGTGCACTTTACTCGCTCCTTCGATGGGAGAGTAACCATGAAGTTCGGTAGCTCATCCGCATCTAGCTTCAACCTCTTCACAAAGGATGGTGATACGAAAGTGTGAGAGGTGCCGGAGTCGAATAATAATAATTGGCATCAATGCCATTTACTGGGAAGGTTCCCGTTAGAATGGTGCCGCTTCTGCCGGCTTGTGCTTCGGTGAGGATGCTCAGGTTACCTTCGGTACCGAGTCCACAACCTATTGGATTCACAATTGGATAAGTATTGATGGTGGACACAAGTGGAATTAAATCAACACTGCTCTTTATTGATAACCAACCATCATACATGTCGTCTCTAATACACGTTACTAATAGTTACATGATACTAGGAATTTAATACTTTCGAAAGGTAAGGTTCAGGCGTCCTGGGTTTCATGTGTGTGGCATTGATTATTGCCGGTGGTGCCGTTGTTCAACTTGATCTTATTGATCCCGTGATACAGCATCCTAGAGTTTCCACCCATGATTAGACATCTCCTGATCTCAATACCAGTTTCTGTGCGAGGTCCACACGCTTCTGCTCGCCTATACAGGAATATGGCGTCATCACCAATGGACCAAGACACTACGGGCACTCCTTGTTCAAGAGATCCACTGTCTCGTCCTTGTCTTGGGTAACCCAAGTCGTCCTTCTTTCTCATAGAAGTTGACGATACAAGGTCCGCTTCAAGTGCGGGGATGGTTCAGGTTCACATTGCTGTGCAAGTTCAACTGCTTGAGTGGAGGGTCTGAAACTCTGGTGGTATTGTCGGTGGCGTCGCCCATCGTGTTGTCGTGTCTCCTGGTATGTCTTGGTATAAGATTCCAGTCCTTTCCCAGCACATCATCTTCAGCTTCATCTTCGCTCCACCGGGGAATTCGGTGTGTGTAAAATCCACCTTGACCCGTTCCTAGCTGTTGCATCGTCGTCGAATAATTGAGATTGCGCTTCGGGTGTCAGGTATCCCCTTAATAAGACCATACCTGGGCGGATGACTGACACTGTTGTGGTGTGTAGTCGTAGTTGGTGATGTCGATCTTTCTTTGATTCAAGGTTACCGGTATGGGGAAACAGATACTAAAGTTTCCTATGGTTACAAATTTCATCTACGGTGAGTACTAGTTTCAACTAATTCATATGCTAATATACACTTCATTCATTTACTCATGCATTCACTCATACATTACTCTACTACTAGGTATGCTATTTCAGGATTAAAGGTTTAGGTTGATTACCTTGGCCGGATTTCGAACCGGGCCCATCGCGGTCAACATGCAGAACAGGCTGGCCTCTGAGGTGCGCCCCTCTGAGGCCCCGGGATCCCTGTCCCTGAGGTGCCTGCTGGGCCGGTGCATCGCCAGATGCCACCTCCTTGCCCTCTCTCTGCTTATAGTTTTGGAAGTTTCCCTTTTGCTTTCCACTCTCCGGGCATTTGTTAGCTGTGTGTCCCAGCTTCTGGCAATTGTAGCACTTGATCTCCCTCCCGTAGCAATCCTTACCAGGATGGTCCTGGTTGCACTTTCTGCACACATAGGTGCGGCCGTCGGAGAAGGTTTTGGCGGCTCCGGAGCTAGAACCTGAGGTTAGAGGGTTAGCACATGTGTGCGTGGTTATACTAGAAATGATACTTATACGAATACAATTGGAAGTAGAATTTACCCTTAGGAGGGTGTGATCTCAGTGGCTTAGCTGCCACTGGTGCAGAATAACCAAGCTGAAGGATCTCAGCTGGTTTGCCCTGCTCAGCATGGGCACTGCTCTCACTTGGGGACTTCTTCTGAGAAAAGAAGTTCCCTTTCTTCTTCTTCCAGCTTTTACCCTGGTTCTGCTCCTCAGTGCTGGTATTTTTTGTTTTGCCTTGCGCTTCAGCGCGTTTCTTCATCCCTCAGTTGGCAAGTGATCTCACGCGGGAAGCCGCGTGATAACACTCCTGAAATTTCAGGTATCAGCCGGGATTCCTCATTTAAGGAAAGGATAAGGGAAAAGATTCAAGGAATTCAAGGAATTTAAGGAATTGACATGATACTAAGGGTTAACCGTTATTTACCTGAAGGGAGGTAAATCTCGTGTAGCCCATACCGTACCGAAGGCGATGGCTCAGACCGCCATAGAAGCGATCGACCAACCCCTGCCGGCCGTGTATCCAAGATCAGGGAGGAGACGGAGATGGAGGTGAAAGTCCGATAGTACTCATCCACAGCATCTTGTCTGTCATCTTTAAGCGTCAAGTTCAAGCCTCTTCTTGGTCTTGACATGTTCCGGATAGTACTTAGATCGGAGAAGGGATGCAAAAGAATCCCAGTCGAAGGTGGGGTCGCTTACATGCTCGTGCTTCACCATTTTCCACCAATCCATGGCCGCATCCTTCAAGTAGTAGGCGGCTACTCTGACGAACTCCAGCAGGAGCTTCGAGTGTCTCAAATGCAGTCTCCATCTCGGAGATGTAGGCCTCTAGCTTAGCCGGATCACACTCTGCCCCTAAAGCAGGGAGGGCGGAGTTCCGCTACAGCTTTTACCCCAGTTAGCTTCTCTGGGTGGAGGGGGAGGGGTTGGGTCCCGTTTGAGTTTGGTTCTGCTGAGATTGTTGTACAGCTTGTATAACTTGTGGTAGCATCTGTGCTACCGTGGCGGCGACGATCTCAGCTATCGTCTGCGCGCCAGTTCCATCTGAGGCTTCGCCTCTAGTCGGCCTCGCCTCGTCCTGACATCTGAATGTTTGATAGGGCAAGATAGACAGAAATCCTATGCGGATGTGAGACGACGCGACCGAGTTCGCCGTGGGCGACCAAGTGTTCTTGCGAGTTTCGCCTATGAAGGGTGTCTTCAGATTTGGTCAGAAGGGCAAGCTAAGCCCAAAATTTGTAGGGCCGTACACTATCACCGAAAGAGTTGGTTCAGTAGCCTACAGGTTAGCATTACCTGAGGACTTGGGACGTGTCCATGATGTATTTCATGTGTCACAACTCAAGAAGTATATGGCTGACCCTTCTCATGTGTTGGAGCCCGAGCACTTATCCATTGAGCCAACATGAGATATGTCGAAACCCCAGTGAGAATCCTGGATAGGAAGACCAGAGACACTCGCCATAAGTCTATACCAATGGTGAAGGTCCTATGGTCCAACCATGATGTCGAAGAAGCGACATGGGAGTTGGAAGATGCCATGAAGGCTAAATACCCGCAGTTATTCATAGACTAGAGAGTCTAATATTTAGTATACGGGTACGGGTCGTACCCCTTTTAAGGGGGGTAGAACCCTTTGCTTTAGCATTGCTTCGGGGTAAGCATTGCATTTTGTATGGCACATGTAGTGCAAGTGAATTTAGTATGGATGTGTATGTATGTGTAATGTGTAATGAATGATGTGTATGTGTAATGTATGGTGTATTGGTGTAATGTGTATTGTGAATGGTAATGGTGTATTGTATTGTGGTATGGTATGAATGGAAATGATGCATTGTGTATGTGAATTGCGTATGATGTTGAATTGGTATGCTTGTAATGTGGAATGAAGTAAACACCTCATAGGTGTAGGGGAAATACATTATGGCATTGGCTTGCATAATGAGTAGAATTATGAAACTATTAACCTTGAGCAACTTTGAGGGCAAAGTTTCTTAAGGGGGGTAGATTGAAATACCCCGTAATTAAAAATAGTGATTAATTAGGCTAATAAGTAATTTAGAGCTTAATTAAGTGTAAATAATTATTAGGGAACAAATCCCGAAGAAAACGGACCTTTAAAACGGTTTAAAAACATTACCGAACCTTAAAGCACGTTTTTCGAGGTAACCGGGAAAACGTGTCTTTAAGCGGGTCAAATAGACTCGTAACAGTTTTTGTCAACTAAATAATCATTAATAAATATTAGTGAGGCTTTAGGACCAATAAAATCAAGAAAACGAGAAATTAGTAAAAACTGTCAAAAACGGGAATGTGGGGTAGAGAATATAATTAACACAAAAACTTATGTGTCCAAGAATGTAAAAAGAATTTTAAAACCCCTTGGTCTATGTGTGCTGTCCGATTTTTACATATATACACACACACACTCTACTCTCTTTTACTCACTAAAGACAAACAATTAAAAACACAAAAGTAACCCCACCCTCACTTTCTACTCTCTCTCCTACTCCTATTCTCTCACCCACGTACCCATCTTCTCCTCCTCTCTATTTTCCTTCTCCATGCGATTTCCATGGTGGAAATAGAAACACCCCACAAACCCCACTTCTCTCCTTGTAACTCTCTCCATACTTCTCCAAAAATTATAAAAACACCACCATTGAATCCCCTCATCAAAGGCTACATTCCTATCTTTTCAAAACTCGAAAACACCCACTTTCGTTTTCATGGGTATGCACCATTGGAGGCTTCAACACCACCATTAGAAGGCCCTCCTTCCCTTGTTCTTCTAAGGTAAAAATCTCTTCAAAAAACCATCTTTTTCTAGCCTAAATGGCAAAACGAAAATGTGAACTAAACCCTTGCTTGCTCCTCTTGTGCCTAGCCGGTTTTGGCATTTTGAAAAGGTGGGAAAATCATTCTTGAGCTGCTCCAAGTATTTCATAGACTCTGGAAGGTAATAAATCCTCTAAACCCTAAAACCTAGATAAAACTTGATTAGTGGTTAGGGTTAGTTCTTAGTATTGAATGGTTTATATGAATGTTGGTAGTGCTAGAAGAATTGGGATTACAAACCGGTAGAGAAGAAGGAAAGAAGGAGAAGAGAGAAAGAAACTTGTGAAGTAACAAGGTAAGAATACTCATTGTGTAGCTGGTACCTATTTGTATATGTAACAGATTTTAGTAATGAAAATTGGTATTGTAAAACGATGATGTGATAGTAGTGTAATGGGTATGGAGGAAACAAAGTTTTAAACCTTAAAGAACACTTTTAAAACTGTGAAACAGAGAGTGGGAATGGAATGTTGAGTGCAGGAAATTTAGTGTTGTTTGGTATTAGTATTTGTGTATGGGAGTTTGTATTTTGATGTCTATTGTAACAGGTGGAATAAGTGTTGAAATGGGAACTAGAATATGTGGTGAGAGAGTATAAAATTATAGGGGAGACTATGGCAAAATTTGCCTAGGATTAGAACACTTAGAGAATTAAAACTAGGTGACTAATGTGTGTTGTAACAGATTTTGATTTGGATAGTTAGAGGGTAAGTTGAGAGAGCTAGATAATGGATTCTAGATATAGTAAGAGTGTTAGAAATGACATTAGGAGAGGGAGATGTAGAGGAGAAGTGTAAGTGTTAAAATCTGTAGCATAAGGTAACTAGAGAAGAAACTAGTTGAGTGTTGAGTGAAACTTGGGAAAATTAGATGAGTGAATGAGTATAAAATTGGGTAAGGAATTAATTAATGAACTAAGGTGTATTAGGAGGTTTAAATGGTGTTAAAACATGTAGGATTAGGTGTAGGAACAATGGGGAAGTATTGGGTTAAAGAGAGGACTGAAAACAGAATTTAAAATGCAAATACTGGGCCGGACCGAACTTGCGACCGGACTTGCAAGTTCGGTCGAGCCCAGACTTACAAAGACGGGTGAGCTACTGGAATCGACCGGACTTGCGACCGGACATGCAAGTTCGGTCGGACCAGAAATTTTCCCGTCTGTAACTTACTGGAATCGACCGGACTTGCGACCGGACATGCAAGTTCGGTCGGACCAGAAATTTCCCCGTCTGTAACCTACTGGAATCGACCGAACTTGCGACCGGACTTGCAAGTTCGGTCGGCCAGAAAAATTTCCATCCTGTAACCTACTGGAATCGACCGGACTTGCGACCGGACATGCAAGTTCGGTCGGCTCAGAAAAATTTCCCGAGGATAGCTACTGGAATCGACCGAACTTGCGACCGGACTTGCAAGTTCGGTCGGCCAGAAGAATTTCCGTAACCTGAGCTACTGGAAGCGACCGAACTTGCGACCGGACTTGCAAGTTCGGTCGGGCCAGGAATTTTCGGTACTGGTAGCTACTGGAATGGACCGGACTTGCAAGGTCGGTCGCAAGTCCGGTCCTGACAAAAAAAAAAAATTATTATATTTTAATTTAATAATAATTGTATATGTATATGTATATGTATACCCATACATATATGTATATGTATATATGTGTGTAAGCATGCAAACCTTGAGTAAGGAGAGATAGAACCTTAAGTAAAGGGAAAGTAAGTAAGTAAAGTGTAAGTGTAAGAAGTACAAGGACATAGTAAGTATGAGATAAGTAATGATAGCTAGATTAATCATTTAATTGTATGTATGTAATAGGATTTGATTTGTGACACGGAGGCACGTTTGGAAACACGTACGACGGTGAACGGTATGGATTCCTCATGCCCCGGGTGCTATCTTGGTTACTCTGATTTGTGTGTTGTGTGCTAAATGATCACCAAATAAGATAAATGCACGAATCGGAGTTAATATGCATACTTGTGGATATGTAGTGTTGTATGATTTGTATATTTTCTTTAATTCTTAGTTTGTATACTTCATGAAATGTATGGATGATATGAATGGGTGTATGTATGTTGTATTGTACCGTGACCGTTATTCATTGTGTTTGGACTTCTAACTTGTTCCTAACAAACTAACCATCCTAACTTAAAATGGTAATTAAATTGGAATGAGTAGAAGTCCGATATAGTTTCGGCCACGCGTGAGGATGCGGAGTCACGAGAGGTTGGCTCCAATTCCTGACTCTTAAACTGGTCCGCGGCCCAAATCCCTTAAGTGGGTAGCATCCGGATTAGTGAGTCAAGTAAATCCCGGATGTGGGACGGAGTAGTCCCCAAGGCCGGAGGTCCCGACGACTTGACTTGAGTATAAGTAAGTAAGTAAGAATGAGTAAGTAAAGTAAAAGGAAGTAAGTAATTGTATGCAAGTAGAAGTAAGTAATGAGTAAAAGAGTAAAGCATTCCGATTAACCCGGATGCATAATTTGGCTAACCTTGTGAAGGTAAGTAAGATGTGTGTACTTGTAATGTTGCCTTGGATTGTGTAATGTATTGTATGAGCATGTATGATGTATGAAAAGCATGTATGTATGAATAATGAATGGCATGTTTAGTGGACGTCAAATAGTCGGCGTGCCCTAGCTAGCACGCGGTATATGCGGAGTTTATGCGCAGCAATTTGCTGAGCCCCTTGGGGCACCATTTTTACTACACGCAGGTACTCGAGATTGATGAAGAGGTGAAGACTCCATTCTATTTCTTTACCTTCTTTTTGGAATGTAAACATTGAATTTACGATGGGTGTACTAAGTAGTACATGGCTGTAGTTTTTGAATAGCCGGTGTACCATGGGGTACACCTTTTTGGATAATGGAAGTATGGATTGGGGTATAGATGAGTAGTTTTAGAAACTCATTCTTTTGGTAAGTTGGAAAGGTTGTAATCTAATATACTTAAATACTCGGTGATCCAGGATGTAAGTATTGGGCATGTGTTATTTTGGTAAGTAACTTAGTAGCTCGGTACGTTATGTTCATCAGACCGTGACTGTAAGTATTAGTAGCCTAGCTAGCCGTATGGGCGGTTAGCGGCATTGTTTCACCCGCCGTAGTAAGTATGTAGTAATTCCGCTGCGAACTCGTAGGATTAACAGGACGATTAGACGGTAAGCATAGGATTAGCGGTTGGGGTGTTACACAATTATTGCCAACAACGTAAAATAAGCATCAACAGGAGCTGTTGACAACTAAGGAGTAACCGGTTCAATAAGAACTCGATATGTGGGAACATAAAGTATAAGTAAATGACGCTCAAGGAGCTCAGTCGTATAAACACCAAACAACGATATAAATAGTAGAAATGCATGAGCTGAAGCTAGCATAGCGAATGCCATGTAAACCAATACTGCAGAATCAGTAAGAACATGGTGCGCAACAGGCGACCAATGTATGTGAATAATCACCCAATACTATGGGGTTGTTAATACAAGATGGTAGACAGACCGGGCAACAAGCCAGAAGTCTGCACCAAATGATGAAGCACCACCTGAAGGAGTAACGATCAGTCCTATTGCGATCTCATAAGAGAGTTACTACCAAGGGTTCACGCCTCTGCACTCTGTAGGACTGAGTGTTTTGGTATTTCACTTGTGTAGTTAATGATCTAGTGGGATAGCGGGGATGGAATATGGAAAATGTAAGTAGTAGTAAATTCTTCCTCTCACCAGTAAACACGGCATAAGCCAGCTAAGCAAAAGCTTAGAAACAAACCGTGCGGCCTAAGGCCAAAGAAGCACGAAGAGTGTGAAACACACCAACAATCACAAGATGTGAAATCCATTGGAACAAAAGTGAAAGGAGACTTAAGGAAGTCACAAGGACCGACGCATGGAAAATGCAAGGTCATACAAGTAAAGAACACTTGTAATGAACCAGAGAAACTGGTGTAATTTAGAAGCTGCTAACAACAGAGGAAGCACTACAACTAAGTAGTGACTTAGCCTCACCCGACAATAAGTCGGAAAAAACAAGTGAATGATCACTACAAACACAACAGTATGTATATACATTGCCAGAGAGCTGGTTGTGAATCTAAAACTCATCGAGTTCGAGCATGGTAAGAGAACACCACATTTGGTCAATAAACCTTATTCTCACAATAAGAGGGATAAAAGGTGATGCGTAACACGTTCAAGATAACAAGAAGGGCGAATAAGCCATGTTATCAGGGTCGCGCAGCAGAAGCTAGTGGGCCCAGAATTCTAAGCGAAATACACTTAGTGAATAAAAGGCTAATCACAAACGCCTCAAAGCCATTTAGGCTAGAACCGAATCCGGTTAAGAGTTGAATAACTCCGATGAAAATTCTTGATGCAGGGACTAACCGATAGTACGGTTAAGACCCGTTGATCAAGGAACATTGTATAATAGACCGCATGGAAACTGAACCACTCCATGACGGCTAAATGCCTTCGACCAATGTCCAATGTTGACACATGGTAGATTACGTGGGCGTAATCCTTTCAAGGGGGGTAGAGCGAAAACCACGAAATGTATGTTTTACGTGATAGGTGCGTAAACTACAATGCGCATAGCAAGAGCAAGAGATTCGTTTTGATGGTTGATACTTATGTTACATAAACATTTGTATTCACTCATCGTGTAATTATGGTAATTTGGGAAGTAAGTATAGGAAAAGGAGTAGAGAAACTCCAGGGTAATGAGAAACCCGATTGGTAATAGTATGAAGAATGAGTATGTATGGGAGACTTGAGGAGTATAAATCGGTACGGAACCGATGTATGTAATGAGTATAAATCGGTATACAACCGATGTATGTAATGAGTATGAATCGGTGTACAACCGATGTATTTATGAGTATAAATTGGAGTATAGTAAATTAATGGGATATTATACCCATGAATTTCTTAGGTATAGTAGTTGGAGAAGAAGTAGTAGTAGTAATTGATGAGATGACTAGTAAGTAAGTAAGTGAATCATATAAATTGGAAAATGTATGTGTATGATTATGAGTAGCAAGATAAAAAGATAGAAAACGAAATAATGTTTGACGAGCTGTCTGTTTGTATTGAGGTGGGAAGTGGAACTTGATTTGCTAGCGATCAAGGGAAGCCGAACACAAATTGGGGTGGAAGGATAATTCAACACCAATGCTGATCACATTGTGGTTGAAGGACTCTGGAAGCTCCCTTAAGTGGTCACAACAATGACACTAGTATTAGGTATAATCATTATAAATGGTATTCGGGAGATGTATGCAAGTTTTTAAAATGAATTTCCAAACTATTTTGGTACAATGTTTTCTCCAAAAAAATTGAGAATGAGGATCGGTTTTGAAACCGCTCCCACGGGCGCTAGTGGACCCTCCATGCCTAGGCACGGGTATCCGGTCGAAACCATAGGAGGTGAAGCTAGTTTTGAGTCTGTGGAAGTGTAGAGTAGTTTGAAACCACTACACCGATTGTACGGTAACAGTGTGTGTTTTGTATTTTTCCAAGGGCACTGGGACAGCGTAGTCCCGAGTAAGTATGAGTAAGTATGAGTAAAGTATGAGTAAGTAAGTATGAGTAAGTGCCTGAGGATCTCTATATGTGCAAATGAATTTGATCAGAACCAAAGGACGTAGAGCCAGAAAGTGTAAGTGCTCAAGTCATGACGGCCGTGAACCAGAAAGCGTAAGTGTTCAAACGTGACCGGTACCTGAGGGATCACTCTCCATTGGGGGAGGATTGTACCTAATTGTCTGCGGATGGACCCCCTTGGAGAGGAGTAAAACGGATATTTTTGATTGCTATGCATGCAGTGACATGCTGTTTGGATGCCTAGTATGCATCATGTCAGACATTTGGAGTTTGACAAGTTATATGTAGAGGTCATAACCTTAGCATAGAGTATATGTACGAGTAACAGTATTAGATTCACCAACTTTGAGGGCAAAGTTCTTTAAGGGGGGTAGATTGAAATACCCCGAACTTAAATATGGTGATTAGAATTTTAATACAGTATTTAGGGCCTAATAGTGCCTAAGTAATTTTTGGTAAAGAAAATAAATCCAAAGAAATGAGGGAAACGCTTAGAAAGCGGAAAACGCTAAAATGAACGTTAAATAACCATAGGAGGTACGAGACCTTGGTTAGAGTATTGTAAGGATTCTTAAGGCTTATTCATGCCTAATTAGTATACGGGAATGATTCCCGAAGAAAACGGATCCAAGAAATGTATTAAAACGCTAATAGAGCTTTAGCGCACGTTTTTCGAGAAAACCCGAAAACGTGATTTTTTTAAGTGGTCAAATGAACCCATAAAAATTATACAGTATTAAATAACTATTATTAAGCATTAACAGAAGCTTAATAACCAATAAAAATAAAGAAACGAGAAAATTCCGGAAAATGGGTTCCGGTTAGTAAAACTGTCAAAAACGGGAAGTTGTGGGTAAAAGCATAAATAAACCAAACTAGTGTGTCCACTATTGTAAATAAAAATTTTAAAACCCCCAAGGGGCTGTGTGTCAACCGATTCCCCCCTTCCCTCTCACACAAAAATAAATAAATAAGAAAGAAGAAAAAGAAAAGAAAGAAGAAAGAAAAAAGAATACAAAAGCAAAAAGAGCACTCTCTTTCCTCACTTTTCTCTCTCTTCTATTCTTTCCTTCCCCATCGTGAGACCCCTCTTCTTCTCCCCCTTGCAGCGATTTTGAAGCCCTCTCATGGCTTCCATGGCAACTCCATCTTCTACCTCATGCTCTAGCTTCACTTGAGCTCCAAATGTAAAACAAAATACATATTTGAACTCCCCTCTTCAAGCTCTACATTTCTATCTTTTCAAAATCCGAAAATGAGAAACTTCATCTCCATGGTTTTGCCCATTTGAAGAGGAAATGGTACCAAATCGAAGCATGGAGTCTCCTCTTCCACTTAAGGTAAAAAGATTCAAGAGAAAAACTCATTTTCTCCATTTCCATGCCTTGGCCGATTTTTGCCCCTTCTTGTAATGCCTTGTTTCTTCTTTGTTTGAGCTTGGTTCAACTCTCCAATGGTGGAGGAACTCTCTTTTGTATCCAAGGCTTAAAAACCTCTCTTGAAGCTCCAAGGTAAAACCCTAACTAATGGCATTTAAGCCTTACAATGATTAGAGTTATCCAATGGGTTAAGGATTCTAATTGTATCTATTTTGTGTTCTTGAATGTTGGCTTGGGGTTTGGTAACCCCATGGCTCAACTTGACCGAGAATGAAGAAGAGGAGAGGTGGAGAACTTAAAAGGAGAATTGTGATCTCAAGGTAAGAAAAACCTATCTTAATACACTATCTATATGTATTAGGATAATGGGATGGGTAAATGAATCAATGAACCCAAACATGTGAGAAAATTTGCTTGCTTGGTATAGGAGGGAGTTGTGAAATTGAATTGCAAAGTAAGGGCCAAAGTGCCACGTATTTATGTTAATGCATTGTATTGGATTTGGAGAATTGTGTATATGCTTTGGAGGAATGTTGTATGAACCTTGTGTGCTGGTAGGACCCTTGTTGGGTGTGGCTAGCTTTAGGTTGAATTTGATGAGAGAATGTGTATTTGAGGATGTAAGAAAAGTAGGTGAACTATGGCAAAATTTTGGTAGGAATTGTGCATTAAAGAATGACTTGGTGAATGGGAGAGCCAAGGTATGTATTGGTGGTGTTAGTAGAGATACTTAGTAACCATGGAATGGTAGTGGTGATATGAGGATATAAGAATGCAAAATCTGTAGCAAATAGCATGTGAAAATGCATTGGAAAAACAAGAGAAAGAGTTAGTGTTTGTAACCTTGAAGATGGAGAGATTGACTTGGGTATAGGTAGTGCATTTGTCTAGGATGGAATTGTAATGGTCAATAAGCAATTTGGTGAAGTTGGTAGAGGGTAGTAACCCACCAAGAGGAAGTTAGGAATGCACAAGTGTGCAAAGTGTAAAAATGCAAGGATGAGAATGTAGAACTTAAGCAAGAATTGAGCAGGATTGGACCAATGATTTGAGGTGGTTTAAGGAGTGTTTTGAGGTGTTTTAAACATGTAGGAAACATGTGGAAAGTTTATGGAATGATTAGGGGTGGATTAAGGGTTGATTTAGGGTTGAAAAATCACCTTAGTTGCAGGTTTTAGCAGGGTCCGGGACCTAGCCCTTGTATAAGGTCCCGGACCGCCCTTAAAAATGCCCCGAGAGTTGATACAGCAGTTGGTCCGGGACTTAAGTCCAGGACCAAGTCCAGGACCAGGTAGAAAATGTAGCCGAGAGTGCGCCGAAGTATTGGTCCGGGACTTTGGGTCCGGACCAAGTCCCGGACCACCCCCAAAATTTAGCCGTGAGTGTTTTAAAGAGCTCTAAACGTGGGGGATTGATTGGTAAACAAGTGTAGGAAATTAATGGGAAGTAAGGACATAGTTTGACATGAGTAAAACTAAGTATACCGGGATAACGGGGGGTAAGTACGGGAGTAGTAATTCTTTGTAATTCTTTGCGTACCGTATGAACATAGTATTAATAACATGTTTGAAACATTATCAGTGGAACAAGTGTGAACCAAGGAACAGGGAACACACGGTAAAGCTAACCCCGGTGAATGATGAGGTTGATTTCTCATGCCCCGTATGCTAACCGAGTTACGTTGATTTGTGTGCTGTTTGCCGGCTAATCAAGACTAAAGCATGAAAATGGTTTATTGCCTTCATTGTATGTCTTGATGTATGTTGTGTGAGCTAACCCTTCTTGATTGATTGTGTGGCTTCATTTAGTGCGTAGTATGACTCATAGATGAGTCTCGTTGTGTAGTGACTCGTAGTAAGAGGCACATTGTGAACTAATGGAAACATAGCAATGCACTAAACCATCGAATCTATAAACGATAACGCAACCCAATGAACTCACTAGAATGTGAGAGAGTGTACGGGAGTAATAACCTCCCGATAACGGTAGGAGAACCGAAATGAATAATCCACAAATAATAAGTAGTGGAAGTATTTAAGTAACCTCTAGTAGAGGAATTAATCCTGGTGCAAGACATGAACCATGAGAGTAGTAAAGAATGATGAGGGACCTCCAAACCCCTTAGCAATTAGTCGACCCACTGTGAGAGGACCCGACTAATGTAAGTAATGACCCGAACATGAGAGTATTCGATATGTTGGGGAAACCCTTAAACCTGAGAATACTAGACGGTAGTAGTATAATTCCTAAGCTAGTGGAGGTTATCAAGAGAGATACTTCTAAGCTAATCCAAGAGATTGTAAGATACTCCATGAGAGGAGTGTTGGGAATTCGAGTAGTCCGGTAGGAATGGACAATTGTATATTTGAGGAGCTAAGTGTATAGCCTTCGGATTGTAGGCCCGGTGGCGAGTCTTGTGTATGACTCCGCCCAGAGACCAAGTAATGAGTATTGAGTATTGCGTAAGTACGAGTATGTAATGAGTACCGAGTATTGAGTATGTATGAGTAAGTACTGAGTATTGAGTATAGAGTACGTATGAGTAGGTATGAGTAGGTATTGAGTAATGAGTACGTATGAGTAAGTACAGAGTATTGAGCAGTGAGTATGTACAAGTATAGTAACGAGTATGGAGTAAGGAGCGTGTACGAGTAAGGGTATGAGCATGGAGTGATGAGCATGTAAGTAAAGTAAGAGTAAAGTAACGAGTAACAAGTAAGGAGTAGGTATGAGTAGAGTAACGAATATCGAACAAACCACGACGTAGCAATGAGCAAGTAACTAATACGAACGGTCGACTATCGAATTGTCTTCCTTAGTAGATTTTGAACCTCGTATGTGTATGTAAGTATTGTTGAATGCATAGTGTATAATTGAATGTATGTATGCATGTAAAATGAACTCCATGTATATCCGACCCCAAGTAGTCGGCGTACCGCGGTTAGCACGCGGTATATGCGAATTTCATGCGCAGCGTAAGCTGACCCCCTCGGGGGACCGTTTTTAGTGTGCAGGTACCAGAAGCTGATCACCATTCGAGAGAGTAGGACGGGGACTGCTACGTAAGCATGGGTAGTTGTATAGTAGAGATTGGTACTTGTATTGTAATGCGAATTTGGAAGCTTAAACTGTATCGGTAATTTAAGGATTGTAGTATACTCGGTATAGTATGTATTGGGGTTGTAATTGGATTATGGATGAGTATGCAATGGAAGTAGTATTGTATTGTTTAGAGTACTCGGTATGTTCATATTCATCAGACCGATAGTATGTAGTATTGTAACTCGCCTTGTTAGTCACGTGGGTGACTAACGGCATTGTACACCCGCCGTTGTGTAAGGAGTATCCGCTGCGAAGGTAAATATTTGTACAGTAATGACGGTATTAGCGGTAGGGGTGTTACATTTACAAATATATCTAAAAAATTATTCATAAATTAATATGTATACATATTATAAATTAATTGTCACTAAAATATTAATAAAAAAATAATAATTAATGGCTATAAATGGATATCTACATATATTTTAACTTCACTTACGAAAACTTGTTTTTAAATGTAATATAACATATGTTGCCCTGAATAGCATGGTCTGTTTCTTCTTTACAAATATAGCTAAAAAATTTATTCATAAATTAATATAGATACATATTATAAATTAATTGTCACTAAAATATTAATAAAAAATAATAATAATTAATGGCTATAATTGGATATCAGCATATATTTTAACTTCACTAACAAAAAATTGTTTTTAAATGTAATATAAAATATGTTGCTCTAAATAGCATGGTTTGTTTCTTCTTTACAAATATATCTAAAACTTTATTAATAAATTAATATGTATACATGTTATAAATTAATTGTCACTAAAATATTAATAAAGAATAATAATAATTAATGGCTATAATTTGTTATCTATATATATTTTAACTTCACTAACAAAAAATGTTTTTAAATGTAATATTAAATATGTTGCCCTGAATAGCATGGTTTGTTTCTTCTTTTCAAATATATCTAAAAAATTTATTCATAAATTAATATGTATACATATTATAAATTATTTGTCACTAAAATATTAATAAAGAATAATAATAATTAATGGCTATAATGGATATCTACCATATTTTTAACTTCACTAACAAAAAATTTTTTTAAATGTAATATAAAATATGTTGCTCTGAATAGCATGGTTTGTTTCTTCTTTACAATATATCTAAAACTTTTATTCATAAATTAATATGTATACATATTATAAATTAATTGTCACTAAAATATTAATAAAGAATAATAATAATTGATGGCAATAATTGGATATCTACATATATTTTAACTTCACTAACAAAAATTGTTTTTAAATGTAATATAAAATATGTTTGCTCTAAATAGCATGGTTTGTTTCTTCTTTACAAATATATCTAAAAATTTTATTTAGAAATTAATATGTATACATATTATAAATTAATAGTCACTAAAATATTAAAAAAGAATATTAATAATTAATGGCTATAATTGAATATCTACATATATTTTAACTTCACTAACAAAAAATTGTTTTTAAATGTAATATAAAATATGTTGCCTTGAATGGCATGGTTTGTTTCTTCTTTCAATATATCTAAAAAATATTCATAAATTAATATGTATACATATTATAAATTAATGTCACTAAAATATTAATAAAGAATAATAACAATTAATGGCTATATAAATGGATATCTACATATATTTTAACTTCACTAACGAAAACTTGTTTTTTAAATGTAATATAACATATGTTGCCCTGAATAGCATGGTCTGTTTCTTCTTTACAAATTAAGCTAAAAACTTTATTCATAAAGTAATATGTATACATATTATAAATTAATTGTCACAAAAATATTAATAAAGAATAACAATAATTAATGGCTATAAACGGATATCTACATATATTTAAGGGGGTTGCTATTCGCAGTACAAAATTACTAATCACCGCAGTACAAAATTTTTTTAATTCATATTGACGTTGTACACATGTAATGATGTGTCGCTGTGTTTTTTTTTTCAAAAAATGATATCGGAAAGTAAATTTACCGAAGTAGTTTGTAGTTGATTAGTAGCGAATTTTACTAGTTACTTTTTTGTTGGAATCAATACAGGAACCTTTTTTTTGTAAAAAAAAGTGTTGGATTACATTTTTATGTGTTTATATTACATTTTTATGTGTTTATATTATTAATTTGACTTAAAATTAATTTGTACTGCGAATAGCAAATACTTTACTATTCGCAGTACAAATTTTTTTTTTCACCAAACTTAGTTGAATAAGTTTGAATGTTACGGGGAGACACTTTTTTTTTGAAATAATAGATGTTTGAATAACCAAATTTAAGTGAATATGAGTAAAACAACAACTAAGTTAAAGAGAAACTAAGTTAAAAAAACTAATTTATTGATAAACTAAGTTACAACAACTAAGTTAAAGAAAGACTAAGTTACAACAACTAAGTTAAAGAAAAACTAAGGTACAACGTTGATCCAACTATCTAACCTAGATTGTAATTGATGAATCCAAGGTCCGACAGTGTTTGGATCTCTATAAGCGAACCACTGCGGATAGACAGGGGGGAGTGGGGAGTCTTGAACCATGCTGAACCTTATGAAATGACCCTCGGGGCAAATTCCTATGTGGATCTCTCCTCTTGGGCTATCACGATCGGTATAATTATCGATGGGAAGGTATGTGGCACTTGCCGCACCCCATAGACAGTAGAGTAGAAAACTACTATCGAAGTGTACCTTGTCGCAATCACCAACCCCATTTCCGTGTGCATCCATTTATGTTGAGGTGCTGGCTCTCCTGAATTCCAATGAAGCGCTCTTAACATGGCGTTGTACGGTCCTTCGTTAAAAATGGCCTTGTATAGTCCATTCGCCGGTGCTTGATTCTTCATGTGATTGAACAATGCTACACGGACATCTTTCCACCTCTCTTCGTCTGAATATAGGTAGTCAGCAATGACCCTGAAACCACAATTCCCATCTCCACGAACATCAATATACCCAGTCATATATTGATATAGGTTGGGGTTGAAATTCTGGTAGTATGGGAAGTCGGCAAGGGGCTTGAATCGACTCGGATTTGATGATCCTCTATTACGTGATCTTCTATTTGATGGCGCTCCTTGTGACTGGCCTGCCCTTGGTCGGTTACGTTCCCAAGACGAAGGTTCACGTCGGTTTGGTCTTGAGGGCCGGTAGGTCTGCCAATCCCAACCTGTTCCAACGGCTCTCCTAATTGGCACACCATATCTGGGTGAAGGAAGTTTTGGAGTTGACTGTAACATTTCGCAATCAGAGTAGGATCATCTGACTGTGCTACCTCAGAAGCTATGTGTCGCCATCTATTTTGTTCTTCCTCCATGTAGGATACCATATCAATCGTCGATTCATGCTTCTCCCAGCTTAGGGTATACCAGAAACGATGTATATCCCTCTTTGAGCATAGTATACCACTATCCAGCATGTAGTTTAATTTACAAGCGCATGGTAATCCATGAGAGGTTACCTTGTCACATCCACAGATTGAGTTGTCCATTTGCACATAATTCGTCCTTCCAAGCTCCTTGACTAGCTCATCTAAGCAAAGGGTACTAACCTTCCCGATCAGGTCAGCGATTGGAACCCTCATGTGCTCTCTTCTGTGTTTTGTCCTGGCTGCCTCAAAATCCTTTTTTAACTCCCGGATGCTTGTATTCACATGATCGTGAATCTTTGGAAAGATTACATCCAAAGTGTGTCTAGCACTCCTTAATCTCGCCTTTAGAGAAGAATGTGCGGCCTCCACCCTATCAAATGTTTAAGTAAGTTTTATAGATCTATAACAATCACTGTATTATCTTAAACATTACAAGATTAACAATTTTACCTATTTGTCGTTGTGTTGCCGAAGTGCAACACATTCTTGACCCAAGCCTCCACAAATTTTTCCTTGTATTTCTCCCAGACTGATGCAACATACGTAATGAAACGTGGGTAGCTTTTGGTATGTCTCCTTGAAATATGCGTACCTCTCGTTGTAGTCCTGCTCTGTGCTCGAGTAGACAACCGAAGTCCACATTCGGACTGCAGCCGCCGCCCTTCCTCTATCACCCATATAAGTCTCGGCTTTCCCCTGAACGTTCCTACTTATGTGCCACCGACATAGTAGATGATGAGATTCAGGAAATACCTCATCTAAGGCATTCATCAGGGCCAGACATCTGTCGGTGATAAATGTAGAGGTTGTAGTCCGCCCGAGGAGGTCCCTTAATTGTTGAAGTGCCCACACATACATGTCTGTTGCTTCTGATACAAGGAAGGCGAAGGCAATGCTGAAGTTTTTGCCTATACTCGTCATCCCGATGAACTGAACCAAAGGCATTTTTGCTATGTTTGTTTTATAGGTAGCATCAATGCCTATGACATACGGGAACGCATGGAGCAGTAATCTAGATGTAGGGTGTGCAAAGAAGATGGACCCAAGTCGTGTTTGATCATCTAAATTGTGAAATATAATCATGTTATCTATCAAATTAAGATGAAACCTAAATGATTGAAGTTATTTGAGACATACTGAGTTGACTTACTTGGATCTGTAGTGTAATCGTAGTAGTAGTTGTTTTTGTCTAGGTCACTCAGCAGAGTCTGCACCATAGATCGACCATCTCTATTTACTAGTTTTGTTTTTTGTATCCGGTTGTATATGTCTTCCTTGTTGCTGACGTTTCTGGGTTGATTGTTGTGAGCTCGGAAAATTGCACGGGGGGCACACCGACTCTGGTTCTCTGGTCGATCATAATCTCCTCCGCCTCAGTCAGGCGTTTTCCCACAAAATGGCCCTCTGCCCACTCTGCGAGATCATGGTTATGCCATCCGTTACCCACTTGCAAGAAACACCCGTAGCTTGTGTAATACCCCTTAATTTTAAAAGGGCAACCACATTTCTTTGAACCCGATGATCTGCGCCGGTTGATGACACCAGGTCGTGATGTCCTTCGTGGTTTCCAATACCTCTCGCATGTTATGTGGAAATCTTGGCCCGCCCGAGAACTTTGAATTATGGTGTAGATATGGTTGGGATGGCCAACACTATCTACCCAAGCTTTCGCTTCTTCTTTACCCCTAAAGGCCTGGTTTGTTTGAAATAAGTAACCTGTGTCCACCACCGGAGCTCGATTATACATCTCTTGCATGTACTCATCCATCTGTGCATAATGATCCGGAACGCCTTCATCAAATTCATCCCAATCTGAATCAGTGGTTGAGTCACTATCCTGCAATAAGGGTCGAGAGAATGTTAGATGAATATTGAAATATGAAATGTTAGTGCGAATATGATTAACAAAGACAATAAACTAAATACTTACTGGGCTTGATATTGGAACATACTCATGATCGGAATCTGAAGATTGACTCATGTTTAGAGAGAGAGCTTGCACAGTTTAACGAAATAAGTGTTGGAAGAGAGTAAGGAAATAGAGAGCTTCGAGAATATGGAGAGAGAGTGTGTGAAGATGAAATGGAGGAGGCATCCCTTATATAGAGGTTGGTCATGAACTAGCCACAAGGTTAAAAGTTAAAAAAACGGTAACCTGGTACGTGTACAGTGACCTAGTACGTGTACCTTACCTGACAAAAGTAATTACCTATGGTAACTTTGAATTCACTTTGTACTGCAAACGGTAACCTGGTACGTGTACAGTGACCTAGTACGTGTACCTTTCCTGACAAAAGTAATTACCTATGGTAACTTTGAATTCACTTTGTACTGCAAACGGTAACCTGGTACGTGTACAGTGACCTAGTACGTGTACCTTACCTGACAAAAGTAATTACCTATGGTAACTTTGAATTCACTTTGTACTGCAAACGGTAACCTGGTACGTGTACAGTGACCTAGTACGTGTACCTTACCTGACAAAAGTAATTACCTATGGTAACTTTGAATTCACTTTGTACTGCAAACGGTAACCTGGTACGTGTACAGTGACCTAGTACGTGTACCTTACCTGACAAAAGTAATTACCTAAGGTAACTTTGAATTCACTTTGTACTGCAAACGGTAACCTGGTACGTGTACCTTTCCTGACAAAAGTAATTACCTATGGTAACTTTGAATTCACTTTGTACTGCAAACGGTAACCTGGTACGTGTACAGTGACCTAGTACGTGTACCTTACCTGACAAAAGTAATTACCTATGGTAACTTTGAATTCACTTTGTACTGCAAACGGTAACCTGGTACGTGTACAGTGACCTAGTACGTGTACCTTACCTGACAAAAGTAATTACCTAAGGTAACTTTGAATTCACTTTGTACTGCAAACGGTAACCTGTACGTGTACTTTCCTGACAAAAGTAATTACCTATGGTAACTTTGAATTCACTTTGTACTGCAAACGGTAACCTGGTACGTGTACAGTGACCTAGTACGTGTACCTTACCTGACAAAAGTAATTACCTATGGTAACTTTGAATTCACTTTGTACTGCAAACGGTAACCTGGTACGTGTACCTTTCCTGACAAAAGTAATTACCTATGGTAACTTTGAATTCACTTTGTACTGCAAACGGTAACCTGGTACGTGTACCTTTCCTGACAAAAGTAATTACCTATGGTAACTTTGAATTCACTTTGTACTGCAAACGGTAACCTGGTACGTGTACAGTGACCTAGTACGTGTACCTTTCCTGACAAAAGTTATTACCTATGGTAACTTTGAATTCACTTTGTACTGCAAACGGTAACCTGGTACGTGTACAGTGACCTAGTACGTGTACCTTACCTGACAAAAGTAATTACCTATGGTAACTTTGAATTCACTTTGTACTGCAAACGGTAACCTGGTACGTGTACAGTGACCTAGTACGTGTACCTTACCTGACAAAAGTAATTACCTAAGGTAACTTTGAATTCACTTTGTACTGCAAACGGTAACCTGGTACGTGTACAGTGACCTAGTACGTGTACCTTACCTGACAAAAGTAATTACCTAAGGTAACTTTGAATTCACTTTGTACTGCAAACGGTAACCTGGTACGTGTACCTTTCCTGACAAAAGTAATTACCTATGGTAACTTTGAATTCACTTTGTACTGCAAACGGTAACCTGGTACGTGTACAGTGACCTAGTACGTGTACCTTTCCTGACAAAAGTAATTACCTATGGTAACTTTGAATTCACTTTGTACTGCACATGGTGTGTTGGTACGCTTCCTTTCAGTAGTCGTTGAACTAGCCGTTGAACTAGCCATTGGACATGTAGTGTTACTCAAATATTATAAAAGTGGGTATTAGTGTCCCAACATACTCATTCCTTACCCCGTGCTCTCAGAATCTGTCTAATTACATCTTGCTTGAACTCTTCACACCTTAATTCCCATTTCGCTCTCAAAATCAGATGGAGTTTCCTTTCTGTTTGCACGTTAATTATGTAGCTACTTTTGGTCGTCATGGAGCACAATTTGATAGAAGAATGGGGCACAGACGCGTAGAAGTTACTATGCCATATCCTAGTAATCTCCGGGATCTACAACGACGAGTAATACGGGCACTACAATCCCTCCTTGGCAGAATAAACATAACAACAATGGTGTATTGGGGCTGGAGGGCGACTACGAGTGGACTTTTATTCATGTACGAAATGATACATCAGTTCGCCGGATGATGGAGAATTACATGGAGTATAATGATTTCATCGCTCATATTCCATTACTTGTTATGTATGATCCTATTGAGCCCGATGATGATGATTTTCAACACCAAGAACCATTTATGAGATGAGACGTAATGTAATAGCACGGGGAATAGAGAGACAAAGGCTAGGAAATAATTAGGTAATTGGTTATTGTGTAATTGATCTTGTTAGTTATCGTGTTGTTATAATTTTCGGCATTTATAATCGTTAAAAGATGTTTGGACGTGGAATAAACGTGTTGTTAAAGTTATTGACTGTTAATTATGTGATTCATACGATTTGGATTCAGGGACTTTTCTTTCTTAGGAATTTCTACATTTTGATATATTTCATTTCTCGTGACATATACAATCTTTGGTACATGTTAGATATTTCATTTCGACACTATCATTGCTGGAGAACATTCAACGACCAACAAAGAATTTAGACCACCCAGATTGGCATTGATATTAACAAGCACATTTGTCAAATACCGATCGTTAACTTTGAAAGGAGCCATGCATTGTGTGACGACACCAAATTCTACCAAATTCTTCTTCTGCCAAGGCCCATAAATATCACAATTCTTTCTCACAGGCAGCAAGCTCAACAGAAACAAAGGCATTCCAGGAAGTTTAGATTGAAGTTGGTCACACATCTTTTCTTTCTTACAAATTTCTACATTTTGATATATTTCATTTCTCGTGACATATACAATCTTTGGTACATGTTAGATATTTCATTTCGACACTATCATTGCTGGAGAACATTCAACGACCAACAAAGAATTTAGACCACCCAGATTGGCATTGATATTAACAAGCACATTTGTCAAATACTGATCGTTAACTTTGAAAGGAGCCATGAATGCAGAAACGATGCATTTCTAGAAAATTTTTGGCATAGTCTCCCCTGTTTTTCTTATCTCCACAGGTTCTAAGAACCTCCACAAAATCAACCAACAGATCATCAACAAGGTCACCAGCATTGTCAGCAATAATTCCACCATCACCAAGTCCACCAGAAAAAAACTACATCCAAACAAATTGTACTGGCGTCTAACACACCAAGTCAAAATGAAAGACAACAAATAGTTCCAAGATGATACTAAAGTTTATTACATCCAAATCCAAGATGACAAGCACTAGGGTGCACCATGCTGGCGCTGGTAACTATCCCATATGTATAAAGAGCTGAACACATCCACAAGACCATCAGTTGCAGCCCTTTGTTCTTCTTCTGGCATCCCCTGACGATAGTATGACCAGTCCCATGCATTGTTCTCTTGGTAGTACGGGCGTGCAAGCTCACTTGCCTCAGACAGTAGCTGTAACACACTTGGTCAGGTAAGTACACATAAAAAAAAAAAGTGATATTTAATGATGTACTATGACAAAAAGAACTTACTAGACAGGGATCTGGACGATGAACCAGGGTGGTCTGATAAGTCTCAGGGTTTAGGATCTTCGGGTGTGTGTGTGCTTGGTGTACCAATCTAGGTAGAGTGGGTCACAAGCATGCAACCGCGCATTTGTGCGCGTATACCCTGGAACCAGCAATTTAGGAGTGTTTTCCCAAAAATTATACATGGGGGGGTATACACAGGTGTAGGGTTGGGTTTTTCCTCTTTTTTCAGACCTTGGGTTGGGTCTAATAGGAGGTTCAGGGATATCCTGAATGTAACCAAACTGGCGTAGACAGCGACCAGGCATGTATGGCTCATTCAACCCCAAAATCGGTATGTTACCTCTATACCATGTACGCCCTCCATGAACATTAACATTGTCTCGACCGTAGGGCAACCAATCAATCTACAATGAACATTAATAGTAAAATGTAACCAACAACGAAAGACAAAAATAATAATGGTTCAATGTGTTAGCAACTACAAACACTTACATTTAGAGCAGTCAAAGCATCTAGATGCTCACGATATCCTTGCAGTGAACGATGATCCTGCACTTGAGAGGTAGATCTCACCCATCTTAGAGCCCAAGGTCTATCATCATTAGCGCCCCAGTCCGGGCTAATCGCTGGTCTTAATGTAGGGAAGTACGCATAAATCCAGCACTGTGCATATAAAACACTAGAATGATTAAGCAGTACCAATTATTAATACTCAGTGAGTTATCATATACTAGATGCACATTAGGACACATACCTCAAGTAACGTCATAGAACCACCTATCCCACTGGAGTCGGCACGAGATGCTATCCCTAGCTGGCGATATAACCATGCAAGAGTACCAGCTCCCCATGCATATTTACGAAGCTTGGTACCTTTCTTCACAGGAGCTACTAAACTGAACAGCTGTGGACTCAGACGACCGTTTGATTTACCAGCTAATATGGTGGTACCAATCAGATGATATAACCAACCACATGCCTGCTTCATTGCCTCTTCGTTTTCATCCCTACATTGCTGCAACAAGCTCGAAATTGATACAGCACCGGTATTCCACAGTGCCTCTGTCATACTCTCAACATCTGCCCCAAAATTAAGACAATCAGCCATTACCTCCTTCAACTCAGGGGTGGATGAATTCGCTGTCAATGAACGACCGACGATGGGGATTTGCAGTATCATCCACACATCATGCAGGGTAATCGTCATCTCACCAAACGGCATATGGAATGAGTTTGTATCAGGCTGCCACCTCTCCACAAAAGCACTGATCAGGGACATATTGTTGTATGGCATCGTAATATCCTGTAGGTGCTCTATACCAGAATACTCAAGCATCTTCCTTGTTCTTGGTTTAGAAATTTTATCTTTTGGCCAGCAGGTAAGCATCACCCTACGGGATTTGAAACTCAAAACCCCACGATCCTACATAATGACCAATATTTAACACTTACAAAACGTAGTATGATATTAAATGATCAAATACAGGAGAAGATAGAGAACATACCTTAGCCGAGGTCCATAAGTCAAGCGCCACATGACCCCCGAAGCTAGTGATAACACTAGTGAGTAGTGGACCGCCAGGAACTGGCACCTCTGTCAACTTCCAAGAGGTAGGAATGACTGGAACCATCGCTAGCGCTGCTTCCTCGTCAGTGTCATCCTCCTTATCCATGACTTCATCATCTTCCTTATCCTGCTCCTCATCCACGTCGGGTGAGTCCTCATCATCAGCACCACGACCATCGTCATCAGCATGTGGCGAACGCTCAGTCATCACATGGTCCTCAACAGCACGGGCAGGTGATGGGCGTGGTTGACGTGATGAACTACCACCGCCTGACGGAGCAGTCTGGTGGCTTGATTGCCCTGAGATATTGAAGCTAGAGCTGTGCAGTGATCTGTCAGAAAAAGCACTACTAGATGATGACAACTCTGGCATGCGTCTCCTCGGTATATTGAACACCGCCGAGTCATCCTCCGCTACCATTGGTGGTGCTGGTACTTGAAACGCCGGGTCGTTGGAAGATTGACCCGGATGGAAAGATGAATGGCGTGCTGCTTCCATGCGGGGGGCAGGATTACTCGGCCCTTCACCAGGAGCATGTGCACGACGACGGTACGAGGCCGTCATAGCCTGCTGCACACCCCGGTCTTTATTCTTCCTCTTCGTGACATGTCTCACTGCTTTTTTCAGACGATCCATCACTGCATACGAATATCACACAGTTATATTCCTCATTCATAACATAACAAAAATTCAAACATTTATAATCATATCATTCACAATATTACAATTCAAAAACAAAATTCAAATATTTATAAATCATTCACAATATTAGTTAGAATTCAAAAAAATAACAAATTAAAACATTTAAAAATCATTAACAATATTATTATACAAAAATAAACAAATTAAAACATTAAAAAAACATTCAAAATTAAAAAAAAAATAGGGGTCGAGTAGCACTGCTACTCGCCCGTCTCCAACTAGAGGACCACCAGTCCTCTACTTCACCGCCGGCGAGTACCTCCCCTCCTCGCCCAACCCCCATGCGAGCCACCCAGCTCCTCGACCGTCTCCAATCCGAGCCGCCCAAGTCCTCGCGCCCCGTCTTCGCTGGAGATTCGCAGAGGCGAGCCACCCAGCTCCTCGCCCTCCTTCCTTGCGAGTAGCTCCCCTCCTCGCCCAACCCCACGCGAGCCACCCACCTCCTCGCCCAGCTACAGGTCGAGCAGCACCAGGGCTCGACCCTGTATTTTTTTTTTCAAAATTTTCAAGTTTTCTACGAATTTTCATGCTAGATCTAGCTCAAATGATGTTGAATTTCAAAAAACTAACACCAAATTCATACTCAGGACACCCAAATCTATAAGTTGCAAAAAAAAAAATTTGAAAAACTCACCGGAAAATTTTTCCGGCGGTGGTCGGCGGTGGTTCGCGGCGGCAGGTGGCGGCGCCGTGGCGGCTCGGTGGCGGCTCCGGCAGACAGAAGAGAGCTTCTTAAGGAAGAGAGAGAGAGGAGAGAGAGTGAGTAAGAGAGAAATGAAGAAAATAAGGGCGGTTCCGCTATATATAGTACGAGCGTTTTTTACCCGAAATTGACGTTTTCAACTGCGATTTCAATACAACGTTCTGAAAGTGTAACAATGTTTGTAATTTAGTCAAACACAACATAAAATGTATTTAACTTATGTGGAGTCACAATTATAACGTTTAAATGCGATTAA
Organism: Limonium bicolor; assembly: GCA_023374045.1. NCBI lineage: Eukaryota > Viridiplantae > Streptophyta > Magnoliopsida > Caryophyllales > Plumbaginaceae > Limonium > Limonium bicolor. The sequence goes on from CM041782.1 coordinate 18,841,867, forward strand.
AAAGGGTTTTTACGTCTTTTATACGGGTTTATAATGTTTTGTAACAATCGGAGTGTTTTTTACTGTTTACGCTCAAGAAATAATTTTTAAAAAAGCAAGAGTTACAACACGACATTATTACATGTGTACAACGTCAATATGAATTAAAAGAATTTTGTACTGCGGTGATTAGTAATTTTGTACTGCCAATAGCAACCCAGTAAAATATGTTGCCTTGAATGGCATGGTTTGTTTCTTCTTTACAAATATATCTAAAAAATTTATTCATAAATTAATATGTATACATATTATAAATTAATTGTCACTAAAATATTAATAAAGAATAATAATAATTAATGGCTATAAATGGATATCTACATATATTTTAACTTCACTAACGAAAACTTGTTTTTAAATGTAATATAACATATGTTGCCCTGAATAGCATGGTCTGTTTCTTCTTTACAAATATAGCTAAAAAATTTATTCATAAATTAATATAGATACATATTATAAATTAATTGTCACTAAAATATTAATAAAAAATAATAATAATTAAGGGCTATAATTGGATATCAACATATATTTTAACTTCACTAACAAAAAATTGTTTTTAAATGTAATATAAAATATGTTGCTCTAAATAGCATGGTTTGTTTCTTCTTTACAAATATATCTAAAAATTTATTCATAAATTAATATGTATACATATTATAAATTAATTGTCACTAAAATATTAATAAAGAATAATAATAATTAATGGCTATAATTGTATCTACATATATTTTAACTTCACAAACAAAAATTGTTTTTAAATGTAATATAAAATATGTTGCCCTGAATAGCATGGTTTGTTTCTTCTTTACAAATATATCTAAAAAATTTATTCATAAATTAATATGTATACATATTATAAATTAATTGTCACTAAAATATTAATAAAGAATAATAATAATTAATGGCTATAATTGGATATCTACATATATTTTAACTTCACTAACGAAAAATTGTTTTTAAATGTAATATAAAATATGTTGCTCAGAATAGCATGGTTTGTTTCTTCTTTACAAATATATCTAAAAATTTATTCATAAATTAATATGTATACATATTATAAATTAATTGTCACTAAAATATTAATAAAGAATAATAATAATTAATGGCTATAATTGGATATCTACATATATTTTAACTTCACTAACAAAAAATTGTTTTTAAATGTAATATAAAATATGTTGCTCTGAATAGCATGGTTTGTTTCTTCTTTACAAATATCTAAAAATTTATTCATAAATTAATATGTATACATATTATAAATTAATTGTCACTAAAATATTAATAAAGAATAATAATAATTAATGGCTATAATTGATATCTACATATATTTTAACTTCACTAACAAAAATTGTTTTTAAATGTAATATAAAATATGTTGCCAGAATAGCATGGTTTGTTTCTTCTTTACAAATATATCTAAAATATTTATTCATAAATTAATATGTATACATATTATAAATTAATTGTCACTAAAATATTAATAAAGTATAATAATAATTAATGGCTATAATTGGATATCTACATATATTTTAACTTCACTAACAAAAATTGTTTTTAAATGTAATATAAAATATGTTGCCTGAATAGCATGGTTTGTTTTTTCTTTACAAATATATCTAAAAATTTTATTCATAAATTAATATGTATACATATTATAAATTAATTGTCACTAAAATATTAATAAAGAATAATAATAATTAATGGCTATAATTGAATATCTACATATATTTTAACTTCACTAACAAAAATTGTTTTTAAATGTAATATAAAATATGTTGCTCTGAATAGCATGGTTTGTTTCTTCTTTACAAATATATCTAAAAATTTTTCATAAATTAATATGTATACATATTATAAATTAATTGTCACTAAAATATTAATAAAGAATAATAATAATTAATGGCTATAATTGATATCTACATATATTTTAACTTCACTAACAAAAATTGTTTTTAAATGTAATATAAAATATGTTGCCTGAATAGCATGGTTTGTTTCTTCTTTACAAATATCTCTAAAAATTTATTCATAAATTAATATGTATACATATTATAAATTAATTGTCACTAAAATAAATAAAGAATAATAATAATTAATGGCTATAATTGGATATCTACATATATTTTAACTTCACTAACAAAATTGTTTTTAAATGTAATATAAAATATGTTGCCTGAATAGCATGGTTTGTTTCTTCTTTACAATATATCTAAAAATTTATTCATAAATTAATATGATACATATTATAAATTAATTGTCACTAAAATATTAATAAAGAATAATAATAATTAATGGCTATAATTGGATATCTACATATATTTTAACTTCACTAACAAAAATTGTTTTTAAATGTAATATAAAATATGTTGCCTGAATAGCATGGTTTGTTTCTTCTTTACAAATTATCTAAAAATTTATTCATAAATTAATATATACATATTATAAATTAATTGTCACTAAAATATTAATAAAGAATAATAATAATTAATGGCTATAATTGATATCTACATATATTTTAACTTCACTAACAAAAATTGTTTTTAAATGTAATATAAAATATGTTGCCTGAATAGCATGGTTTGTTTCTTCTTTACAAATATATCTAAAAATTTATTCATAAATTAATATGTATACATATTATAAATTAATTGTCACTAAAATATTAATAAAGAATAATAATAATTAATGGCTATAATTGGATATCTACATATATTTTAACTTCACTAACAAAAATTGTTTTTAAATGTAATATAAATATGTTGCCTGAATAGCATGGTTTGTTTCTTCTTTACAAATATATCTAAAAATTTTTCATAAATTAATATGTATACATATTATAAATTAATTGTCACTAAAATATTAATAAAGAATAATAATAATTAATGGCTATAATTGGATATCTACATATATTTTAACTTCACTAACAAAAATTGTTTTTAAATGTAATATAAATATGTTGCCCTGAATAGCATGGTTTGTTTCTTCTTTACAAATATATCTAAAAATTTATTCATAAATTAATATGATACATATTATAAATTAATTGTCACTAAAATATTAATAAAAAATAATAATAATTAATGGCTATAATTGGATATCTACATATATTTTAACTTCACTAACAAAAATTGTTTTTAAATGTAATATAAAATATGTTGCTGAATAGCATGGTTTGTTTCTTCTTTACAAATATCTAAAATTTATTCATAAATTAATATGTATACATATTATAAATTAATTGTCACTAAATATTAATAAAGAATAATAATAATTAATGGCTATAATTGATATCTACATATATTTTAACTTCACTAACAAAAATTGTTTTTAAATGTAATATAAAATATGTTGCCTGAATAGCATGGTTTGTTTCTTCTTTACAAATATATCTAAAAATTTTTCATAAATTAATATGTATACATATTATAAATTAATTGTCACTAAAATATTAATAAAGAAATAATAATTAATGGCTATAATTGGATATCTACATATATTTTAACTTCACTAACAAAAATTGTTTTTAAATGTAATATAAATATGTTGCCTGAATAGCATGGTTTGTTTCTTCTTTACAAATATCTAAAAATTTATTCATAAATTAATATGATACATATTATAAATTAATTGTCACTAAAATATTAATAAAGAATAATATAATTAATGGCTATAATTGGATATCTACATATATTTTAACTTCACTAACAAAAATTGTTTTTAAATGTAATATAAAATATGTTGCTCTAATAGCATGGTTTGTTTCTTCTTTACAAATATATCTAAAAATTTATTCATAAATTAATATGTATACATATTATAAATTAATTGTCACTAAAATATTAATAAAGAATAATAATAATTAATGGCTATAATTGTATCTACATATATTTTAACTTCACTAACAAAAAATTGTTTTTAAATGTAATATAAATATGTTGCCCTGAATAGCATGGTTTGTTTCTTCTTTACAAATATCTAAAAATTTATTCATAAATTAATATGTATACATATTATAAATTAATTGTCACTAAAATATTAATAAAGAATAATAATAATTAATGGCTATAATTGGATATCTACATATATTTTAACTTCACTAACAAAAAATTGTTTTTAAATGTAATATAAAATATGTTGCTCTGAATAGCATGGTTTGTTTCTTCTTTACAAATATATCTAAAAATTTTTCATAAATTAATATGTATACATATTATAAATTAATTGTCACTAAAATATTAATAAAGAATAATAATAATTAATGGCTATAATTGGATATCTACATATATTTTAACTTCACTAACAAAAAATTGTTTTTAAATGTAATATAAAATATGTTGCTCTGAATAGCATGGTTTGTTTCTTCTTTACAAATATATCTAAAAATTTTTTAAATTAATATGTATACATATTATAAATTAATTGTCACTAAAATATTAATAAAGAATATAATAATTAATGGCTATAATTGATCTACATATATTTTAACTTCACTAACAAAAATTGTTTTTAAATGTAATATAAAATATGTTGCCTGAATAGCATGGTTTGTTTCTTCTTTACAAATATATCTAAAAATTTATTCATAAATTAATATGTATACATATTATAAATTAATTGTCACTAAAATATTAATAAAGAATAATAATAATTAATGGCTATAATTGGATATCTACATATATTTTAACTTCACTAACAAAAATTGTTTTTAAATGTAATATAAAATATGTTGCCTGAATAGCATGGTTTGTTTCTTCTTTACAAATATCTAAAAATTTATTCATAAATTAATATGTATACATATTATAAATTAATTGTCACTAAAATATTAATAAAGAATAATAATAATTAATGGCTATAATTGGATATCTACATATATTTTAACTTCACTAACAAAAAATTGTTTTTAAATGTAATATAAATATGTTGCTGAATAGCATGGTTTGTTTCTTCTTTACAAATATATCTAAAAATTTTATTCATAAATTAATATGTATACATATTATAAATTAGTTATCACTATAATATTAATAAAGAATAATAATAAATAATGGCTATAATTGTAACACCCCTACCGCTAATACCGTCATTACTGTCCAATCTCCTTATACAATCCAGACTCACGCAGCGGATACTTACATACATACAGTGGGTGATACAATGCCGTTAGTCACCCACGTGACTAACAAGGCTACTACTACTACATACAGCATCGGTCTGATGGACCGGAATATCCGAGTACTACACACTTACAATACATACTCCAAATACCAAATCAAATACTAGAACCTTCATTCAACACAATACTCCAAGTGCTATACAATATAATTTACATACCGAGTTTACTAGGATCCTTATACAAGTATAATACCTCTTCCAGGTTTGTGCATACTCACTAAGAGACTACTTACTACCCGTTCCTCACACGCTACTTACTTCCAAATACCAGGGTGTGCCTCCGGTCTCTTCCTTGACCATATTCGTTTCGGGTACCTGCACACTAAAAAATGTCCCCCAAGGGGTCAGCTTTCGCCGAGCATGATAACCGCATACCCCGCGTACTAGTGAGGGTACGCCGACCACTTGGTCGAATACATGCGGTTGATTTCATTCAAACATACATGCTTACATGCTCTTATACACGATACAACAATACTTACACAAGGCATACATACATACACTACATTACATACAAGGAATACAATAAACCATCCAATACATACTTACCTTCTCCCGAAATACACATACTCATTACATACACAATATACAATTCTTGTTAGCTTCATTGGTCCACCCGGGTTAATCGGGTGGAGATTACTCTTTTACTCGTTACTTCATACACATACATACTCATACTCATACTTACTTACGGATCCATACTTACTTACTCTTACTCTTACTCAAGTTAAGTCGTCGGGACCTCCGGCCCTGGGGACTACTCCGTCCCACCTCCGGGATTTACTTGACTCACCAATCCGGGATGCTACCCATTTAAGGGATTTGGGCCGCGGACCAGTTTAAGAGTCAGGAATTGCAGCCAACCTCTTGTGACTCCGCATCCTCATGCGTGGCCGAAACTATATCGGACTTGTACTCATTCCAATTTACTCACTTAAGTTAGGAGTTAGATAGTTAGGAATTAGCACAAGTCAGCATCCAAGCCACAATAATACAATACACATATACACATACATACGAGGTACAATACATTACACAAGTACAATACGAGGTTCGAATACCATTCATCATCATTCATATATTTCATGAATTATACAAACTAGTGCTCAAGACAATAAATATCAAGCACAACATAAGTCAAGCACAGGTAAGTGCAATATAGTCCGATTCATGCATTTATCTTATTTAGGTGGTCAAATAAGCACACAAATCGGGGTAACCAGATTAGGATACAGGGCATGAAGAAATCATACCTTTCACCGTTGACTTTGGACTATCCGACTCCCTTCGGTGTTCAACTAGTCGAATCCTATGACATACATACAATTGAGTGGTTAATTATCCATAACTAACCTTACTTATTACTTTTCAAAGGTTTCCTAGTTCATACTTACTAACTCTTTGTTACTTAAATACATTTACTTAAGTTACTTACTTACAATTATTTTCTAAGCTTGTTTATAGCCTTAATGACCTTTAAACATCATTAATCATGTCTTAATCATCTTATACTATCATTACCCATCCTTACCCTACTTTAGTTTAGCTTTAAAATACATTCTGGGCACTTTTCAGGGTGGTCCGGGTTTGTGTCCTGGTTTTAAACCCGGACCAAATCACTGGAACAACTCTCGGGTGAAAATAAGGCTTGGTCCTGGTTTATGTCCTGGTTTTAAACCCGGACCAAACCACTGGAACAACTCTCGGGTGAAATTTTTGCATCGTCCGGGTTTGTGTCCTACTTTGCAACCCGGACAAATTGGTTTTAGAACTTACGGGTGTATTTTTGGGGTGGTCCTGGTTTGCGTACTGGTTTGAAACCAGGACAATTCCAGCGATAAGGCATTCTGCCAAGTTTAAGAGGTGGTCCTGGTTTGCGTACTGGTTTCAAACCAGGACAAATCCAGCCTATTGCAAATTTACAGTTTTTAAGCTTTGTTTCAACTTCAATCTTTTACCAATCTCTTCCTCATTATTCCTACATATTATCTAGCATATTTTAGCATTGATTAAGCACTTTAAACTAGCCTAATCCACCTCTATCAAAATCTGTTACAAACACCATTTACTATTAAATTTCCTCCCCTGTTATAGTTTTTTTTTTTTGCTCTTCCCCAAATGCTACAGATTTTTCCTTTCTTCTTCCTACTACTCCTATGGCTCTTTCATTGCCTCATTTGCATTATACTCAACCCAAGACTTACTCACTACCTTACTCACTTTACCAAGTCTCACACATTAATTCTTCCTTGTTTCTCCAACACATTTCAACACTCTTGCTACAGATTTTATATCTTCTCATTCTCTTACCTCAACTACTACTCCTTAGTTACTAAATCATCTCTACTACATCCCAATACACACCTTGGTTCTCCCATTCACCAAGTCATTCTTAATGCACAAGTCCTACTAAAATTTCGCCATAGTTCACCTACTTTCCTTACTTATCCATACACATCCTTTCTCATCCAAATCATTCCTATTCTAGCCACACCCGTACAAGGGTCCTACCAGCAATACAAAGGAATCTTAATACATCATTATTTCCTCAAAACACAATATCAATACACATACACAATTCTTTGGCTCTAAGGCCTACAATCCACATACTTGTTTCACAAATACCCAAACTTTCACAACTACAATTCTAATACATTATTTTGGTTTCTTTAAATTGGTTTACCCATTCCCATTATTCTAATGCATTAAAATTTAGCATTGAGGAAGAGCTCTTACCTTGAGCTTATATTTCCTTCATTTCCTTTCCAATCTTTCTCCTTCTATTTTCTTGCAAAAATCGGCCATGTGGGGGATGGAGTTGCCAAACTCCATCCCAACACCCAAATTACATAAAGAGAATATAGTTAAACTTCTAACCTCTTAAAACTTCACTAATTCAATGAGGAGTTTAAATTACCATTAGTTAGGGTTTTTACCTTGGAGCTTTTAAGAGAGGTTTTTAAGCCTTGAATACAAAGGAGAGTTCCTCCACCATTGGAGAGTTGAACCAAGCTCAAACAAAGAAGAAACAAGGCATTACAAGGAGGGCAAAATCGGCCACTTATAGAGAATGAAGAAAAATGGATTTTTCTTGAACCTTTTTACCTTAGGAGGAAGAGGGGACTCCAAGCTTCGATTTGGTACCATTTCCTCTTCAAATGGGCAAAACCCATGGAGATGAAGTTGCTCATTTTCGGATTTTGAAAAGATAGAAATGTAGAGCTTGAAGAGGGGAGTTCAAATATGTAATTTGTTTTGCATTTGGAGCTTGTATGTGGCTAGAGCATGAAGATAAAGTGAGGTTGCCATTGTTGTTGTTGAAGCTCTGAAAATCGCCAGCCAAGGGGGAGAAAGAGAGGAGTCTCACGATGGGGGAAGGAAAGAATAGGAGAGAGAGAAGAAAAGTGAGGAAAGAGAGTGTTCTTTTACCTTTTTGTATTCTTTTCTTTCTTCTTTCTTTTCTCCTTTCTTTATTTACTTATTTGTTGTGTGTGAGAGGGAAGGGAACCGGCTGTACACAGCCCTTGGTGGGTTTTTAAAATTTTATTTATGAAAGTGGACACACTAGTTTGGTTTATTTATGTTTCTACCTCACAACTTCCCGTTTTTGACAGTTTTCACTATTTTCTTGTTTTATTGATTTTATTGGTTATTAAGCTTCCATAAATGCTTAATAATATTTATTTAACGATTTATAATTTTTATGGGTCCGTTTGACCACTCAAAGTCACGTTTTCGGGTTTTCTCGAAAAACGTGCTCTAAAGCTCTATTAGCGTTTTAATGCATTCTTTGGATTCGTTTTCTTCGGGAGTTGTTCCCATATATTATTTAGGACTTATTAAGCCTTAGGAATCCGTATAATATGCTAACTGAGGTCTCATACCTCATGTGGTTATTTAACGCTTATTTAGCGTTTTTCGCTTTTTAAGCGTTTCTTTATTTCTTTTGGATTTATTTTCCCTTACCAATATTTCTTAATCACTATTAGGATCTTAAATACCTATTAGGATAATTTAATCGCCATATTTAAGGTCGGGGTATTTCAATCTACCCCCCTTAGGAACTTTGTCCTCAAAGTTGTTCGAGGTTATAGGTTTACAATGCTGACTCATTCTTACATGTCTAATACCAAAAGTTACACATTCTTCCTCCTTACAATTCCTAAATCCATTCTCCAGGTTCTTACTCCCCATACCTTACCAAGGCACAACACTTACTCAATCCACATTACTACCCGCCATCCGGTTCCTCATTACAAAACTTATACCTACATACAGTGCAAGCTATCCCCAAAGCAATGCAATACACATCACAATCCCGTAGGCACTCGGGTCATCTCGACACAGGACTCCTCTATGTCCTGTTGCCCTTGGAATAATACAACATGCTACCCTACCATCTACTCCGGTAACAGCTCCTACCATTTTCTCCACACTAAGGGAAATTCCTTCACTACTACTAATTAGAAGTCTTTCTAAAGCATCCAGCTCCAAGTTCCAATTTATATTCGTTACTTCTATCCTATGTGTGATTCTTGTGACCACTTAAGGGGAGCTTCAAGAATCGTTCGACCCTGATGTGATCAGCATCAGTGTTGAACTATCTTTCCACCCCATTTTGTGTTCGGTTTCCCTTGATCTGATCAGGATCAAGTTCGACTTCCCACATCAGTTTCAACCAAACAGATAATTTAGTTGTTTTCATTTTCTATCTTTTTACCCTTCTAGTCGTGATTATGAATTCATACATCTCCAAAGGATGGAATCAGTCCATCACTCATCCTCACTCTACTTCCCAAATGTTTTACTCCGTGGTTCAGTACCTAAGTGCTCATTTCATCGACTATCATTACTTCCATTCACTATTCTTCTTCATCTCAACTATTCTAACTAAGAAATACAGTATTTATGAAATTCAGTTGTTCTCGTTTCACTTCAAATGACGTGCTTACGAATACACTACTTATGGCTACATTTCTCTACTACTCTTGATCCATTCGTACTACTTCTTTAAGGGTTACAATACTTGTGGAGCTCCGTCCACTACTCATTACTCTTCTTTACCAATACTCTTACACTGGTGTTACAAGATGGGTATATTCATCCTATGGTATTTGCATGTCTAATGCCTAGTTACCATAATTACAATATGAATGAGTACTTATGTTTATTTAACATAGTATCAATTATCAGTTTGATTCTCATTTGTGCTATGCACATTACGGTTTATGTGTTTTATTCACAAAACTTACATTAAGCGGTTTTCGCTCTACCCCCCTTAAAAGGGATTACGCCCACGTAATCTACCATATGTTATTATTATTAAACATTGGTTTAATCAATTTGGGCAATCTGAAGCGTTTAGCTTCACTACGGTATACTATACAATATGCTCTGGTCAAAGGAGTCTTAACCATACCAATGGTTTAGTCTTTGCACCAAGAATTCCTATATGAGTTTATTTAACTCATAATTAATTCGGTTCTAGCCTATTAGGCTTCAAGGCATTAATAGCCCTTCTGTTATGCTTACTAGGTATATCATCTCCTAGCTAGGGCCCACTAGCTTCTGCTGCGCGACCCTGATAATCTTAGTACTTTACTGCTCCTTGGTTATTTCCAATATGTTACTCATCGCCCCTTTATCCCTTCGTTATGGGAATAAGGTGTACTAACAGTGTGGTATTCTCTTACCGCTGTTTGAACTCAATGAGTTTAAGATTTATAACCAGCTCTCTGGCGATCTATTATGTATACTACTCGTACTCCCGTGATTATTCACCAAGCTCTTCCGACTTATTGTCGGCGAGGTTAAGTCACTACTTAGTTGTAGTGCTTCCTCTAGTGTCCATAGTTTCCGAATCATATCAGTTCTTCTGGTTCGGTACAAGTGTCCTTCACTTGTATGACCATGCATTTTCTATGCCTCGGTCCTAGTGACTTCTTAAGTCTCCCTTCACCTTTATTCCATTGGAATTCACATTTTGTGATTGTTAGTGTACTATACACTCTTCGTGCTTCTCTGGCCTTAGGCCGCACGGTTTGTTGCTAAGTGTGCATAACTGGCTTATGCCATATTCGTTGGTGAAAAGAAGGGTTTACTACGGTTTACATTCTCCATATCCTTAGCCATCCCACTAGATCATTAGCTGCACAAGTGCAATACCAAAACACTCAGTCATACAGAGTGCAGAGGCGTAAACGCTTGGTAGTAAGTCACTTATGTGATAGGGAAGGATATTTCTGCCTGTCATCTCGTACTTATACTCCGTGTCATTATCTGCTACTTCCTCATATCGGTCGCTTGTTGCGCACCGTATTCTTACTCATTATACAACATCATTTTTTTTACTGTTTCTGTTACTATGATAGTTTCTCTTTACTCATTGCCATTGTCATTGGCACCATTCTCTTATGGTATGAATACTCTGGGGTTTCCAATGTTCGTGTGTATGACGGTTGTCGTAGCATACCACAATATTAATATCTTCCCAATGTGGAGATGTTCTTCCATTTTAATTTAGGTTTTATGTGTAGGTCAGCTTACCTCACATTTCTTCATCATCTATGGTACAATTTACCAAGTGTCTTGGTTGACAATGGATGAAGTAACTCATCGGGGTACAAGCTCTCTTGAGCGTTGGTCATTCGTGGCATGCAATGTGCACTCCCATTGATTGTTTTTGACAATTATTGTCTCCCAGTGCTGAGCATTGGTCTTAGGCTCCAGCTGTGTAGTTTTACTTTGTATATACATCACCGGGACATCCCTCGAAACTTCAAGGGTTTTCTGGTCCCGTTCTATTATTGATAGATGAAGTTCTCATTGAGAGGTTTGTTTCCACTCATAGGTCTCATGACAAGGTTTACCATGTTGGTGTTTATACAACGGTTCACCACCTGCTCGGGTGCATATGGAGTATGCCCTACTCCTTAAGTCATAATGGTTTGGAAATCTCATTTCCTTATCCCATCGTCCCTTGGCAATATATATTGCGTAGGCTTTATTGTTATAGTAGATGGAAGCCTTTACCAAGGGCTCACATCTCCACCACATCGGTGGTCTTTGGTTAACAAGAGGTACCTTTCCTTGGGTTTCTCGCTGTGTCCAAGTGTGGACTAGGCCAATGTTGGCATTATTATGATTCTTATGCCTCTGTGCTACCATTGCTACCGAAGGCATGAAGGTGATTAAAAGCTTGTCAACTGTATACTAGACTGATGTTCTAGTGACAGTGACACTGAGTTGGCCATTACTCTAAGCCACTCAGGATGTTGGGTTTGAATTGATGGTCCAGTTGTTGATTTCTTGTCGTATGAGACAATATCTCTTGCAAGTCTTGTTATCAAATGGTGTGGGTTTTGCAACCGTTTAAATTACATGACGTAGTCGGTTTATGGCTTTTAAGCCGAATTGCTACGAGCTATGCTCTTTGCAAGCTGCTTATACATGTTTCCACTCCTTGTATACCACTATGGGGTTGGAGGTATTACTAGCTCCATGGCAAGTCGTGACATCACGCTTCCGTTTATAGGAGGCCTTTTGGCAAAATGATATTAATAGGTGTCTATCTGTACTTTAGGGTATTTCTTGTTAAGTGAAATCCCTTCGGTGTCCTGACCGTGTGTCCGTTTTAGCTCCCATGCTCATATCATTATGCTTGTTCAACTGCTGTTAACGCAGACACCCTTCAAGGATCTGAAATACCCCGTAATTAAAAATAGTGATTAATTAGGCTAATAAATAATTTAGAGGCTTAATGAAGTGTAAATAATCATAAGGGAACAAATCTCGAAGAAAACGGACCTTTAAAACGGTTTAAAAACATTACCAAACCTTAAAGCACGTTTTTCGAGGTAACCGGGAAAACGTGTCTTTAAGCGGGTCAAATAGACTCGTAACAATTTTAGTCAACTAAATAATCAATAATAAATATTAGTGAAGCTTTAGGGCCAATAAAAATCAAGAAAACGAGAAATTAGTAAAACTGTCAAAAACGGTAAGTTGTGGGGTAGAAATATAATTAACACAAACTTATGTGTCCACTTTTAAAATAAAAAGTAAAATTTGTGTGTGTGTGTGGGGTGTAGCCGATGGGCTTTATTTCCCCCCCCCCCCCTCTCTCACACTCTCTCACACACTCACTCTCTTATTTACAAACAAACAAAAATAATAAAAACAACCCCCTCTCTTTATTACTTTACCCCACACTCTCACAATTCTCTCTCCTACCTCATTTCCCCTCACTCACGTATTCCCACTCACCCTCACTCTCTCTTTTCCTCTCTTCTTCTACCTCCATGCGATTTCCATGGTGGAAATAGAAACACCCACAAACCTCTACTTCTCTCCTTTGTAACTCTCTCCAACCTCCTCCAAAAATTATAAAAACACCACCATTGTACTCCTCTCCTCAAGAGCTACATTTCCATCTTTCCAAAATTCAAAAACAAGCATTTTCGATTTTATGGGTAGACCCCATTTGGAGTTTCAACACCACCATTAGAAGGCCCTCCTTCTCCTTGTTCTTCTAAGGTAAAAATATTTCGAAAACTCCATCTTTTTCTAGCCCTTATGGGCAAAACGAGATTCATGAACTAAACCCTTGTTCTTCCTCTTGTTCTAGCCGATTTTGGCTTGTTGGTGGAGTTGGAAATATTGTTCTTGAGCCACTCCAAGCTCCATTTGAACCCTTGCAAGGTAATATAAATTCTAAACCCTAGAATGTGCATTAGAACTTGATTAATGGTTAGGGTTAGTTTTGAATATTGAATGGTGTATATGAATGGTTGTAGTGTTAGAGGATTGAGATTACAAAACCGGTAGAGAAAGAAGGAAGAAGAAAGAAGAAGAAAGAAACTAGAAGCAAAACAAGGTAAGGAATGCTCACCTTTGTGTAGTCTTGTAATTGTGTATGTAACAGATTTTTAGAAATGAAAATTGGTATTGAAAAATGGTAATGCATTAGTAGTATAATGTGTAAGAGAATACAAGTATTTTGAAGCTTTAAAAGACATGTAAAACTGTTACAAAACAGATTGGGGATTAGTGTTTGTGTGCAGGAAATCTTGTAGTGTTTTTAGTGTGTTTTAGTATTGGTATGGTATATGGGAGCTTGTGTATTTTGATTGTTGAAAACAGGTGAGACAATATAGATGTGAGTAAAACAATGTGGTGAGTATAAAATTATAGGGGAGACTATGGCAAAATTTGCCTAGGATTAGAACACTTAGAGAATTAAAACTAGGTGACTAATGTGAGTGTGTAACAGATTTTGATTGAGGAAGATAGAGGATAAGTTGAGGGAGATAGATGATGTATTCGAGGTGTATTAGGGGTGTTAGAAATGACATTAGAAGAGGGAGTTGTAGATGGAGAAGAGTTAGACTAAAATCTGTAGCAAAACACAACTAGGAAACAACTAGTGAAAGTGGGAGTTGAACCTTAGAAAATTAGGTGAGTGAATGAGTATAAAATTGTGTAAGGAGTTAATGAATGAACTAAGGTGTATTAGGAGGTTTAATTAGTGTTATAACATGTGGGAATAAGTGTAGGAACAATGGGGAAGTAATGGGTAAAAGAGAGGACTGAAAACAGAAATTAAAATGCAAATACTGGGCCAGACCGGACTTGCGACCGGACTTGCAAGTTCGGTCGAGCCCAGATTTACAAGACGGTAAAGCTACTGGAATCGACCGGACTTGCGACCGGACTTGCAAGTCCGGTCGAGCAGAAAATTTTCCCGCCAGAATGCTACTGGAATCGACCGGACTTGCGACCGGACATGCAAGTCCGGTCGGCCAGAAGAATTTCGGTACTCTGAGCTACTGGAATGGACCGGACTTGCAAGGTCGGTCGCAAGTCCGGTCCGGTCAAAAAAAAAATATTATTTAAATAATATACATATATATATATATATATGTATATACCTACATATATATATGTACATGTATGAAAGCATGCCAAAGTTAAGTAAGAAAGTAAAACCTAAGTAATGAAAAGTAAGTAAGTAAAGTGTAAGTGTAAGGAGTATAAGGACATAGTAAGTATGAGTTGAGTAATGGTAGTTAGATTAATCATTCGATTGTATGTATGTAATAGGATTTGATTTGTGACACCGGAAGGACGTTTGGAATCACGTACAACGGTGAACGGTATGGATTCCTCATGCCCCGTATGCTATCTTGGTTACTCTGATTTGTGTTTGTGCTAATTGATCACCAAATAAGATAAATGCACGAATCGGAGTTAATATGCATACTTGTGAATATGTAGTGTTGTATGATGTTGTATCTCTTCTTAAAAATCTTCGTTTGTATAATTCATGAAATGTTGGATGAATATGAATGTGTGTATGTATGACGTATTGTACTGTGACCGATTGTGATGTGTTTGGACTTCTAACTTATTCCTAACAAGCTAACCATCCTAACTTAAAATGGTAATTAAATTGGAATGAGTAGAAGTCCGATATAGTTTCGGCCACGCGTGAGGATGCGGAGTCACGAGAGGTTGGCTCCAATTCCTGACTCTTAAACTGGTCCGCGGCCCAAATCCCTTAAGTGGGTAGCATCCCGGATTGGTGAGTCAAGTAAATCCCGGATGTGGGACGGTGTAGTCCCCAAGGCCGGAGGTCCCGACGACTTAACTTGAGTATAAGTAAGTAAGTAAGAACGGGTAAGTAAAGTAATTGAAAGTAAGTAATTGTAAGTAAGAAGAAGTAAGTAATGAGTAAAAGAGTAAAGCATTCCGATTAACCCGGATGCATAATTTGGCTAACCTTGTGAAGGTAAGTAAGTTGTGTGCTACTACATTGTTGCCTTGAATTGTGTAATGTATTGTATGAGCATGTATGATGTATGAAAAGCATGTATGTATGAAGTAAATGAATGGCATGTTTAGTGGACGTCAAATAGTCGGCGTGCCCTAGCTAGCACGCGGTATATGCGGAGTCCATATGCAGCTTTTGCTGAGCCCCTTGGGGCACCATTTTTACTACACGCAGGTACTCGAGATTGATGAAGATGCTGAGGACATAGTTCTATTTCTTCATCTTCTTTTTGATTGTAAACAATGAATTTGAGATGGGTGTACTGAGTAGTACATGGCTGTAGTTTTTGAGTAGCCGGTGTACCATGGGGTACACCTTTTTGGATATTGGAATATGGGAGTATTGGGTTGGTATAGATGAGTAGCTTTAGAAACTCATTCTTTTGGTAAGCTTGAAAGGTTGTAATTGAATATACTTTAAATACTCGGTGATCCAAGAATGTAAGTAGGTTATTTTGTATTCAGTATACATCATATTAGTAGCTCGGTACGTTATGTTCATCAGACCGTGACTGTAAGTATTAGTAGCCTAGCTAGCCGTATGGGCGGCTAGCGGCATTGTTTCACCCGCCGCAATAAGTATGTAATAATTCCGCTGCGAACTCGTAGGATTAATAGGACGATTAGACGGTAAGCGTAGGATTAGCGGTTGGGGTGTTACAAAAAGTGGTATCAGAGCGTAGTTACGCTCTTATGTCCATAGTACCGAGCATAGGAGATTACCGAGTTAGGATTTCAACCGTCTTAAGACGAATACTTAGAAACCTAACTAGGAACTACCGTTGTTAACGACGGATACCCTTAACGTTCTTATGAACGATACCTTGCTTAAATTCCAAGACCTTTGAGTCATATCTTGCAAAGCCTAACGTAACTGTTAAATATTCAGATGTCAGGCAGAGGTCCAGGTCGCCCCAGAGGAGGGGGCAATGACGGACCCGGCGCGCAGACGATAGCTGAGATCGTCGCCGCCACGGTAGCGCAGATGCTACCTCAAGTAATCCAAGCCGTACAACAATCCCAACAAACCCAACAAACTCAAGCGGGGCCAACCCCTCCCCCGCCACCCAGAGAAGTAAACTGGGTAAAAGCTATCGCAGATCTCCGACCTCCCTGCTTTAGAGGCGAGAGCGATCCTGCAAAGCTAGAAGCCTACATCTCCGAAATGGAGACTGCTTTTGAGACCCTCGAAGCTCCTGCTGGAGTTCGAGTGAGAGTAGCTGCTTACTACCTCAAGGATGCCGCTATGGACTGGTGGAAACTAGTCAAGCACGAGTATGTCAGCGACCCCACCTTCGATTGGGAGTCTTTTGCATCACTCCTCCGATCCAAGTACTATCCGGAGCATGTAAAGACGAAGAAAAGGCTAGAGCTAGACGCCTTGAAGATGACAGAGAAGATGACTGTCGATGAGTACTACCGCACCTTCACTTCCATCCTTCGCCTCCTCCCTGATCTAGGATACACCGGCCAGGTGTTGGTCGATCGCTTCTATGGCGGTCTGAGCCATCGCTTGCGGTACGGTATGGGCTATACCAGGTTTACCTCCCTTCAGGTAAATAACGGTTAACCCTTAGTATCATTTCAATTCCTTAAATTCCTTGAATTCTTTGAATCTTTTCCCTTATCCTTTCCTTAAATGAGAATCCCGGCTAATACCTGAAATTTCAGGAGTGTTATCACGCGGCTTCTCGCGTTGAGATCACTTGCCAACTAAGGGATGAAGAGACCGCGCTGAAGCGCAAAGCTAACAACAAAAATACCAGCACTGAGGAGCAGAACCAGGGGAAGAGCTGGAAAAAGAAAAAGGGGAATTTCTTTCAGCAATCCCAAAAGAAATCCCAGGGTGAGAGCAGTGCCCATGCTGAGCAGGGCAAACCATCTGAGTTACTTCAGCTTGGTTATTCTGCACCGGTGGCAGCTAAGCCACTGAGATCACACCCACCAAAGGGTAACTTCCTAATCCAATTTGTATTCGTATAAGTATCGTATAAGTATCGTATCTAGTATATCCGCGCACACATGTGCTAACCCTCTAACCTCAGGTTCTAGCTCCGGAGCCGCCAAAACCTTCTCCGACGGCCGCACCTATGTGTGCAGAAAGTGCAACCAGGACCATCCTGGTAAAGATTGCTTTGGGAGAGACATTAAGTGCTACAATTGTCAGAAGCTGGGGCACACAGCGAATAGATGCCCAGAGAGCACCAAGCCGAAGGGAAACTTTCAGAATTATAAGTAGAGAGAGGGCAATGAGGTGGCATCCGGCGATGCACCGGCCAGCAGGCACCTCAGGGACAGGGATCCCGGGGCCCTCAGAGAGGCGCACCTCAGAGGCAGCCTGTTCTGCATGTGATTGACCGCGATGGGCCCGGTTCGAAACCCGGCCAAGGTAATCACCTAAACCTTTAATCCTTGAAATAGCATGCCTAGTAGTAGAGTAACTGTATGAGTGAATGCATGAGTAAATAAATGAGGTGTATATCAAGCATGAAATGAAGTAGTTGAAACTAGTACTCACCGTAGATGAAATTTGTAACCATAGGAAACTTTAGTATCTGTTACCCGATACCGGTAACCTTGAATCAAGAAGAGATCGACATCACCAACCACGACTACACCAACAAACAGTGTCAGGTCATCCGACCAGGTATGATTTTGTTAAAGGGATACCTGACACCCGACGCACAAATCTCAATCATCCGACGATGCAACGAGCTAGGAACGGGTCAAGGTGGATTTTACACACCCGAATTCCCCGGTGGAGCGAAGATGAAGCTGAAGATGATGTGCTTGGGAAAGGACTGGAATCCTTATACCAAGACATACCAGGAGACACGAACACAAGACGGAGCGACGCCACCGACAATACCACCAGAGTTTCAGACCCTCATCACACAAGCAGTTGAACTCGCACAACAATGTGAACCTGAACCAATCCCCGCACTTGAAGCGGACCTTTGTATCGTCAACTTCTATGAAAAAGAAGGACGACTTGGGTTACACCAAGACAAGGACGAGACAGCGGAATCTCTTGAGCAAGGAGTGCCCGTAGTGTCTTGGTCCATTGGTGATGACGCCGTATTCCTGTATAGCGAGCAGAAGCGTGTGGACCTCGCACAGAAACTGGTATTGAGATCAGGAGATGTCCTAATCATGGGTGGAAACTCTAGGATGCTGTATCACGGGTTCAATAAGATCAAGTTGAACACGGCACCACCGGCAATAATCAATGCCACACACATGAAACCAGGACGCCTGAACCTTACCTTTAGAAAGTGTTAAATTCCTAGTATCATGTAATCTATTAGTAACGTGTATTAGAGACACGACATGTATGATGGTTGGTTTATCAATAAAGAGCAGTGTTGATTTAATTCCACTTGTGTCCACCATCAATACTTATCCAATTGTGAATCCAATAGGTTGTGGACTCGGTACCGAAGGTAACCTGAGCATCCTCACCGAAGCACAAGCCGGCAGAAGCGGCACCATTCTAACGGGAACCTTCCCAGTAAATGGCATTGATGCCAATGTGTTATTCGACTCCGGCGCCTCTCACACTTTCGTATCACCATCCTTTGTGAAGAGGTTGAAGCTAGATGCGGATGAGCTACCGAACTTCATGGTTACTCTCCCATCGAAGGAGCGAGTAAAGTGCACCAAATACTATCAATCAGCCACAATCCAAATCAAAGACGAATTGTTTCCCATTTCCTTCATCGAATTCAATGGATTGGGATTCGACGTAATCATCGGGATGAATTGGTTGGAGCGGCACAAGGGTAGAATCCTCTGCGCCGAGCATCGTTTGCTGCTCAAGAGTCCTTCTGGGGTTACCGTATCTTACCGCCAGAGACCGAGAGAGCCTTCGACCACACTTATATCTGCCATGGCCATGTACCGGGAGCTCAGAAAGGGCCAAGAAGTGTATCTTTGTTATGTACAAGACCTGGAGCGAGATCCAGAGTTCAGTGATGAAGTACCTATCACTAGTGGAAAAAATGTTTTATAACACGGCTAAAAAAGGGCTTTATAACACGGCTAAAGGCCGTGTTATATGCGGCCGACGTATATAATTTGTACTTTATAACACGGCTAAAAGCCGTGTTATAAAGCGAGCTATATACCACGGCTGTGATCACAGCCGTGTTATAAAGTCTCTAAATCCCGCCAAAATAAGGGGTTTTATAACACGGCTGAGTTTGTAGCCGTGTTATAAAACCTGGTTTTATAACACGGCTGTGAGCATAGCCGTGTTATAAAGTTGCTTGAACCCGCCAAAAACATGGGGTTTTATACCACGGCTACTCTCTCAGCCGTGTTATAAAAGCTTATTTTATAACACGGCTACAAAAACAGCCGTGTTATAAAGCCCCTTGACAACACTTTATACCACGGCTAATCTCAGCCGTGTTATAAAAGCTTATTTTATAACACGGCTACAAAAACAGCCGTGTTATAAAGCCCCTTGACAACACTTTATACCACGGCTAATCTCAGCCGTGTTATAAAAGCTTATTTTATAACACGGCTACAAAAACAGCCGTGTTATAAAGCCCCTTGACAACACTTTATAACACGCCTAATGCATAGCCGTGTTATAAAGCTGTAGTTTTTTTTTATATAAATTTCTTGTTTTTGCTATTTTCCCTATTATATACGCATTTGACAGATCAACGCCTCTATATTATTCACTTATGACATCCAAATGTCATATCACAACAACTAAATGAGCCACAAAGTCAAATGTCTTATAATTTTCAAACAACAATACACATATACTTGTATTTACAAAAGTTTATTCAAAAACCCATTTCAACTATCTACACTCATACACATATCATAAGAAACTACAAGTCTCAAGAAACTGCATTACAAAAATAAAATTCCTACAAGTGCTAGAGTAAAAGTAATGTCAAGTCTTCTCTTACAAACCCATGAAGAGTCCCCAAGCCCAAAGCCTATCAACTTGCCAACTCCCCCGGTCATTCTCAAGCCAAGAACATCCGATCCAGGTCTCATAGGTTTTGTGTGTACCTCAGCAAACGTATAAGCAAAGTAGTGAGCAGATTGAGTCAACAGCCGACAAAATGAGAACATACACCAAAGAAAGGATATGTTAACTTGTTTGTAGTCATTGCCAAGATAAGTGAGTGAAGAAGAAGGAGGCGTTCGGGTGGTGTTAAGCTCAAGAGAAAGGATTTTTATCCACTTCTAATCTTCTCCTCCTGCAATGGAAAAGGAAACATTAGAACAATAACATGTGCTTTTGTCATTGTAGATTGCTCACAAAAAAGAAACATATTTTATGTCAAGGACAAACAAGGTTCAAAGTAAAAGAAGATGAAAAGATAAACAAGAAATCAGTACAAAATTGACTGAACTTGTACATTGGTTATCATTATGTGCTGCAATGCTTCACACTTCTACATTGGTTATCATTATGTGCTGAAAATTGAAATCAATGAACATGCTTTTACCTAATCCTACTCTACTTCGTAAAACTATGCATGCACTGTTACAAACCAAAAAAAATCCAGGCTACCTTTTTTCTGCAGTGGTCAGATTTCTTTAAATCAATTTCTGGACTGTTTTTGTTCGTGTAACCCAATCTGATTCGAGCTGTTGCAACAAGCCATTTGGACAATTTAGGACAGCAGTGATACCAAATGATGTGACATGCTACAAAACAAAATAAAAACTTGAGATAAAGCAAAGGAATGCTGAAACAAGACCACGGCTGAGGATCGAACAGCAGCATATCCCACAATCTCTTGACGCCAAGAAACCAAAATATTAAAAATCTC
This sequence comes from Limonium bicolor, assembly GCA_023374045.1. NCBI lineage: Eukaryota > Viridiplantae > Streptophyta > Magnoliopsida > Caryophyllales > Plumbaginaceae > Limonium > Limonium bicolor. The sequence goes on from CM041782.1 coordinate 18,863,715, forward strand.
AAACCCATTACAGAAACAAGTTATTTGTCAGTCTATCATAGCATCTCAGATTCATGCCACATAATCAGAAAAATGTTCACATCAACGATCATAAGTGCTTCAGAAGGTTCTACAAGATAACCAAGGGTACCCAACCATCATAACTGACGCTGGGCTGATAAAAAAGCAATTACTGACCATACACAAAACTTATGTGCATCTGCCCACAAGGTAAACGCTGCTGGTTGCATATCTGTTTTCCTAACTCTTATGTTTCTGTCTGTACACGATTTAACTTACAACTTTCCCTCAACCTGATTTGCTACCTAGCTAAGTGTATTACCAGGATTTTAAATTTAGACAGACCCTAAATAACATCCTTACAGCTATTAAAACATCCCCGTACTAACTACTAACTGAAGCACAAAACAGAAAACAGAAGCAAGACATCCCAAAATCTGAAATACAACAGTGCATTACTCCTTCCTTATAGTTCATTGATCAGTCCCCAATTCCACCCAAATTTTCTTTTTACAGTTTACTTAGGTGCATTGGCTAGGTCTTGGGTTTATAAGCAGGTATTACACACTTCTACTTCACTTGTATTCCGGCTACACAGAAGCTAGAATTTCAGAAAAGAAACTGAAAGGGAAATGCAAAACTTCTAGTTTTTTTTTGTTCCCAGGTGTATTTAAGTTAACTAAGTGGATTAGATATGTAGTAGATTCACTATCCTAGTCATAAACCCCCAATAATCCCTCTCCGATTTTATTTATGCAGAAGACCAAGCTCCTGATCTGCAACACAAACAGAAAGCATACAGATGCATTTGTTTCTTGTTCTATTATGTTGGTATCTGTTTTTTTTTTGTTCACTTAGTCTCACGTTTTGGTAACCTCTTAGATCTGTCATTAAGCTACTACTGTTCCTAGGTTACTTTCAGAAGCTAGTACACAGCAGCATGTAAAATTTCAGGAACTGAAAACTAACAGAAAAAAAAACTGCACAACCTGAAACTTGAACTTATCTATATTTTTCTCTTCTTTCTTTTGTTCATCAGTTTGGTATTTAGATTAACTACAAGCAAATACAATTCTTATGTCTCCTCTGAAGATTTATACACAGAATATACATGTTATAGATGTTGAGATGCTCATCAATGAACTGCCAGATTGTTTTGTTTTCTGTTCTTGTTCTTTCACCTGACTACTAACTTCTTCCCACTGTTTTAGCTTATATATTGAGTGTTTTAATACGGTTAACTCTAACCCAATACAAAGAAACAAAAAAAACAATGTCTCCCAAGCTCTTTATACAGGAACTGCATTCTGGAAAAACGAAACAGAAAACTGAAACATAACACTGGGGCTTTACTTCCCTCTATCCTTTTTGAGTTGCTAACTGTTTCTTCCTCTAGTATCCCTAGTTTATTTACAGTTAGACTAACGTTTTGGAAAACCTTTTTAGCTCATTAATTACACAGGAAACGGTTTTTTTCAGAAAACAGGAACACTAACCTGCAATGTTGATTCCGTTACCACTTCTTTAATTACCTCCTGTTACAGATTAGAGTTTTCTTTCTCTTTGTTTTCCCTCTCACCCGATAATCTATCTACTCAGTTGAATGTCTTAGTATGGTTTTAAAACTTAAAATTGATCCACACAATATTGACAACACCTCTGGATTTTGTATGGAGATAAACCTAACCAACTATTAATATTCTACAACCAAACAATATAGTATATATAAGTCAATCAAGGACAAGCATTTTACAAAACAAAAGGGTTGTAGCATTAAAAAATACCTTGATGAGTTCCCTGAGTGTACTGAGTAATTAATATCTCTTCATGGTTCTACAATTCTCAACAGCAAACAAAACCTGCCATTTAAATAAAGAGTGTTGTCACAACAATATTAGCCCCAAACAAAAAAAACAATGGTATTGCGTAATTAATTACACTAGCTTTCACTCCCTAAGAAAGTCACTCATGATACAATTCACTATTTGTAGAACTTCTATATAGTACGAGTCTGCAGTTACAAGTGAAGTATATGGCATCATATGCTTGGATACTTGGAATAAGGTGACCATTTTCAAGCAATTCCAGCGGTAAGGAACTCTCTGTCCGCATTAAGCATCAAATGTAGGTTGAATTTCTGAAAGAAGTGTCAAACCAACATAGATCAAGTTTGTTCAATACTTGAGACACAAACAATTCTGAAGTTAAAAAAGGAAAGGTTGCTACTTGCTCCAGAAGAACTAGACGGTGGTGGCATAAAGTGCGAATATTTCCAGCAGCTGCAACCCGGATGATGTGATGAAAATCGGTGAAAAATGTTGTAGCATCAGCAACAGGGAAAAGCTTAGCCCCTCTGTCTCGTGCTAGAATGAAGAAATTGGGCGAAGGAAACAGAGTTAGTGTTTTCACCTGTAAACAATATTTTTTCTTCACATGCTGGGAAAAAAGGGCCAGAATGAACTATTCAGCAACTTACCATCTCTATTTGCATATACTACTTTGCTATACTTGAACTACTCTCGTCTTCCATTTGAAAAAAATGCTGCATTTATAAATGCAATGTGCCAGTATATTATGATCTACGACAAATTTTAATATTCAGAACATTTACACCAAGCAATAACAAACTCACGTCACTTTTACCCTCAGAAGAGTAATGAAATGGATTTGGATTAGACTTCGGTGTGCCAGGCTCAGATATCACTTCCTTTTCCCATGGAGCAACTTTTTCCCTAAATATATACTGATCTCTAAGTTCGAGACATTCTTGAATGACCTTATAGGAATCTGCTTCATCGGATGATGGTGTCTCTAAAACAATTTTCAATAAATCAAAATGTCACCATTGAGCATAACAAAATGTACAATGAAGAACAACAAAGGCAGGTAATATCATCAACTTGTGGAAGCACCACTTCTAAACTTCAATAACCGATGCTAAAGAAAACTCAACAACAAGTTCTCCTCTTATATCAAGAGCACCTACCAAGGTCCACTATCATGCACATCATATACATCCACTCTTAGGAAGCATTAAATTGAGATTGACACAAACACTAGGCACCGCTTCATTTTCATACCAACAGAATGAAGAAATGAAAAGAGCAACAAGAAAAGCTCCAGCCAGAAGAAGAATACAGGAACACACAAGTTTATAGAGGTGAGCACAAAAAGCACCAAGATAACAAAAAAGCATATAAAGGAACACAGACAGGTACCAGATGGAGTGATTTTTAGTCTCACAAAAGTTTCCTGTTCAGGTTCCTTCCTCAGAATATCAGCAGCTACAGGGTCAGGTGGAACACCATGCAAGTCACCGGAGATACTATGCGATCGAATCATGCTTGGAGCAGGTAGAGACAGCTGTTCAGCATTATCATTATTCTCTGAAACACACTGGTCATAGGATGTTCTAGGTCAAATTCCGCGTCCAATAAATGTCTTGGTAACTTCCAAGGGTAGATAATATTGTATGGCGTATGTATCCTAGTTCATAAATTAAATGAGCAAAAAAGCAATTAAACTTACATTAGTTTCATTATTTTTCAGATATGCAGGGTCAGAGTATCATTTTCTGTCAACACATCTTCATCATCTGATCCCTCTACACTGTCAAAGGCACTGGCACTGGGAGATCTTGGGGAAATAGGTCTAACAACGTGAACAGATCTATTGGCTGAATTAGGGTGGCTACCAGATTTTCCTGTAAAAAAGGAAACACATTTGTAGAGCAAACTTCTTATTAGAATGAATATTACAAAACCAGAAAAGAGACTGGCAAGCATATAGCAAACTGTAGATTAAGATCTCACGTCCAAAAGATGGATGGTAATTTTAAATCAGATGCTAGCCCAACCGGTCTTAAAATATATGTTTCCTCACAGCAAGACACTTCAACCTAGACAGGAGCAATGATTTTAATTTCAACATGTGATATCTATAGAACCAAGTATCAATCAAGAACCAACTGTCTATGAAACAATGACCTATCTAAATTCTAAATAACTTATACAAAATTTGTAAAAAAAAAACAAAATGATGCATACAGTGTATTACTCTAACTATTAGAAAACACAAATTTCTAACGCAACAACAGAAAAGTAGTACAAAACCAACTCTAACAGAAAATTGGATAGCACTACAGAAAGCAACACAGAATGATTACAAATGACAAAATCATTCTATTAAAAGTTAGCTCTGTTTAGTTCACGTTCTGCATATTAAGCACTCCCAGTACCCTTCTTTCAACATTTGGATGCCTTTCCATCAAACCATCCTCAAAGACCTAAACCTTAAATTACCAAAACTAGATACATCATGGAACTTCATGTAATATTGCTTAATCCAAAGAAAACTAGCCTCAGATATATAAGATAAAGCAACATGATACCAAGTTGGAAGAGAAGCCTAACTTGGAGTTGACAGACTCAATCTCTGCAAAGGCGCAGACTCAAGAGTGAATGACAGGCGCAGAGCATGTATGTTGTTCGCCAGTTAGACTAGAAAAATTACCGTGAATGAAGAGAAATAAAACAGACAGAATACATATATTACCAGTTCCGAATTTGAGGTGCTTGCAGTAGTAGCCCCTTTCCTCAATCTGGTGTGCGAGAGATGAAACATACATGCTTGAGCCTCTCTTCATTCTCTAATTTGCAACCCTAACTGTCGAACAACAACATACATGCTCGCTCCTCTCTTCATTTCTCTAATTCGCAACCCTAACTGTCGAGCAACAACATACATGCTTGCTCCTCTCTTCATTTCTCTAATTTGCAACCCTAACTGTCGAACAACATCATACATGCTCGCTCCTCTCTTCATTCTCTAATTTGCAACCCTAACTGTCGAACATGATGATTTTCATTCCGCAATTTTGCAACCCTAAACGGCGAATAGGAGCATACATGGTCGCGCCATCTTCATTCTGCAATTTCGCAACCCAACTGGCGAACAAGAACAGAGGCGGGTTGCTGATGGGAAATGGTGGTGAGCGGAAGAGTCGACTGATAGCAGAAAAATAACCAAATATTTTAGAAAGACTTTATAACACGGCTTGATGTAGCCGTGTTATAAAACTCTTCATCATAAAAAACGACGACGTTCTCGTGACTTTATACCACGGCTACTCTGAACCGTGTTATAAAACTGTCGACTTTATACCACGGCTACTCTGAACCGTGTTATAAAACTGTCGACTTTATACCACGGCTACAGGCAGCCGTGTTATAAGATCAAATTAAATTTGGTTATTTTTCTTTTGGCGGGATTTTTAGCGCCGAAAAATTGATCTTATAACACGGCTATAACTGAGCCGTGTTATAAAGTCTCGTTCCTGCAGCTCTTATAACACGGCTACAGGCAGCCGTGTTATAAGATCAAATTAAATTTGGTTATTTTTCTTTTGGCGGGATTTTTAGCGCCGAAAAATTGATCTTATAACACGGCTATAAATGAGCCGTGTTATAAAGTCTCGTTCCTCCAGCTCTTATAACACGGTTACAGGCAGCCGTGTTATAAGATCAAATTAAATTTGGTTATTTTTCTTTTGGCGGGATTTTTAGCGCCGAAAAATTGATCTTATAACACGGCTATAAATGAGCCGTGTTATAAAGTCTCGTTCCTGCAGCTCTTATAACACGGCTCAACGGAGCCGTGGTATAAAATCCTCGATTTTCCGCCAAAACAAACGAAACTACGTCGTTTCAAGTTCTCTTATAACACGGCTAAAATGAGCCGTGGCATAAATTCAAGAGAGCCGTGTTATATAACATTATATAACACGGTTAGCCAAAAGCCGTGTTATAAAGCCCTGTGTTATAAGACTTTTTTTCCACTAGTGTATTGTATCCGAGTATCCCGATGTATTCCCTAAGGAGCTACCCGGCATGCCACCACCGAGAGCAGTGGAATTCGAAATCGATCTATTGCCAGGTACCGGTCCCATTGCTAGGGCACCGTACCGCATGGCACCAGCAGAGATGACCGAATTGAAAGAGCAGTTGAGAGATCTTCTAGACAAAGGGTTTATACGCCCGAGCGTATCACCCTGGGGAGCACCGGTCCTCTTCGTGAAGAAGAAGGACGGTAGCCTCCGACTATGCATTGACTACCGCGAGCTGAATGCGGTCACAGTCAAAAACAAATACCCACTACCACGTATCGACGACCTATTCGACCAGTTGAAAGGAGCCTCAGTCTTCTCCAAGATCGACCTCCGTTCAGGGTATCATCAGATTGCAATCAAAGAGCAAGACATTGAGAAAACGGCATTCCGTACCAGATATGGCCACTACGAATTCACAGTGATGCCATTCGGTTTGTCAAACGCACCGGCAAAATTCATGGACCTCATGAACCGTTTATTCAGTGAGCAGTTGGACACTTCGGTTGTGGTCTTCATCGACGACATCCTTGTATATTCCAAATCACCAGAGGAACATGAAATCCACTTGAGGAAAGTGCTTGAGACACTGCGCGAGAACCAGCTTTATGCGAAGTTCTCCAAATGCGAGTTTTGGCTTGATCAGGTATCATTCCTTGGCCATGTCATCTCGAGCGCAGGTATCTCGGTTGACCCTTCTAAGGTAGAAGCTGTACGATCATGGCCTAGACCCAAGACTGTTACCGACATTAGGAGCTTTCTTGGTCTAGCAGGTTACTACCGGAGATTCGTAAGGGACTTCTCGAAAGTCGCCAAGCCCATGACTACATTGATGAAGAAAGATGCACCGTTTGTATGGACAGACGAGTGCGAGCTATCATTTCAGAAACTGAAAGACTCATTGACCTCAGCGCCCGTCCTTACTCTTCCTGAGGGCACAGAGGGATTTGAGGTATACTGTGATGCATCAGGCAAAGGAATGGGATGCGTACTCATGCAGCATGGCAAGGTTGTTGCTTATGCCTCCCGCCAGCTGAAGAAACATGAGGAGAATTACCCGACTCACGATTTAGAGTTAGGAGCCATTGTCTTCGCCTTGAAGATATGGCGACACTATCTCTATGGGGTAAGCATCACCATCTACTCCGACCATAAGAACTTACAGTATGTATTCACTCAGAAAGAACTCAACTTGAGACAGAGAAGGTGGATGGAGTTTCTCTCAGACTACGACATCAATCTGCAGTATAAGGAAGGGAAGGCAAACATTGTAGCCGACGCCCTGAGCCGTCGAGCACACTCGCTCCATTCGCTACTCGCTTCTTCTAGCTTGGTTGACGAGGTGCGAGACGCTCAGTCGAGCGACCCTTACCTAACCGAAATCAGACACAAGATCGAGAATGGCACATTTGAGAAGAAAAAGTATGATTTTAGGCTACATGAAGATGGTTTGATTCGGTTGAATGGCAGGCTATGCGTCCCCCGAAGCAATGCTGAGCTAAGGGATCGCATCCTGCGAGAGTCACATAGTTCTACATTATCAGTCCATCCGGGAGCCTCCAATATGTACAAAGACATGAAGAGGTACTTCTGGTGGTCTGGAATGAAGTCAGATGTGACAGAATTCGTATTGAGATGCTTGACATGCCAGAAGGTAAAATTTGAACACCGTAGACCGGGCGGAATGGTACAATCGATGCCAATTCCGGAGTGGAAATTTCATGATATCTCCATGGATTTTGTTGTAGGACTCCCACCTGCTAGGGGAGGACTCAACATGATCTGGGTTGTAGTAGATCGCCTTACCAAGGTTGCCAGATTCATACCGATGAAGGACACCTGGAAGGTAGTTAAGCTAGCTGAGCTTTTTGATAAGGAGATCATCAGACACCACGGAGTCCCTAAGACTATAGTATCTGACCGCGACACCAGATTTCTTTCGAGATACTGGAGAGCCACAAGGGAAGCGTTGGGTACAGAATTGAAGTTGAGTACCGCCTTCCATCCTCAGACCGACGGTCAGACAGAAAGGACCATCCAGACACTGGAGGACATGCTTCGGGCATGTGCCTTGGACTTTCAGGGGAGTTGGTTAGATAAGCTTCATCTTATCGAGTTCTCGTATAATAATAGTTATCACGCCTCGATTAAGATGTCGCCTTTCCAAGCTCTATACGGTAGACCTTGCCGTACACCCTTGTGTTGGGATGAGTCAAGTGAAGCGGTCATAATAGGACCGGAGTACCTTGAGCAAGTACAAGCCGAAGTGCAACAAATCCGAGCTAACATGAAGGCAGCCCAAGATAGACAGAAATCCTATGCGGATGTGAGACGACGCGACCTCGAGTTCGCCGTGGGCGACCAAGTGTTCCTGCGAGTTTCACCTATGAAGGGTGTCTTCAGATTTGGTCAGAAGGGCAAGCTAAGCCCAAAGTTTGTAGGGCCGTACACTATCACCGAAAGAGTTGGTTCAGTAGCCTACAGGTTAGCACTACCTGAGGACTTGGGACGTGTCCATGATGTATTTCATGTGTCACAACTCAAGAAGTATATGGCTGATCCTTCTCATGTGTTGGAGCCCGAGAGATTATCCATTGAACCGAACATGAGATATGTGGAAACCCCAGTGAGAATCCTTGATAGGAAGACCAGAGACACTCGCCATAAGTCCATACGAATGGTGAAGGTCCTATGGTCTAACCATGATGTCGAAGAAGCGACATGGGAGTTGGAAGATGCCATGAAGGCTAAATACCCGCAGTTATTCATAGACTAGAGAGTCTAGTATTTAGAATACGGGTACGGGTCGTACCCCTTTTAAGGGGGGTAGAACCCTTTCGCTTTAGCATTGTTTCGGGGTAAGCATTGCATTTTGTATGGCACATGTAGTGCAAGTGAACTTAGTATGGATGTGTATGTATGTGTAATGTGTAATGAATGATGTGTATGTGCAATGTATGGTGTATTGGTGTAATGTGTATTGTGGATAGTAATGATGTATTTTGTATTGTGGTATGGTATGAATGGAAATGATGCATTGTGTATGTGAATTGTGTACGATGTTGAAATGTGTATGCTTGCAGTGTGAAAGAAGTAAACACCTCATAGGTGTAGGAAGATACATTATGGCAATTGGTTTGCATAATGAGTAGAATTATAAAACTATTAACCTTGAGCAACTTTGAGGGCAAAGTTTCTTAAGGGGGGTAGATTGAAATACCCCGTAATTAAAAATAGTGATTAATTAGGCTAATAAATAATTTAGAGGCTTAATGAAGTGTAAATAATCATAAGGGAACAAATCCCGAAGAAAACGGACCTTTAAAACGGTTTAAAAACATTACCGAACCTTAAAGCACGTTTTTCGAGGTAACCGGGAAAACGTGTCTTTAAGCGGGTCAAATAGACTCGTAACAATTTTAGTCAACTAAATAATCAATAATAATATTAGTGAAGCGGGCCAATAAAAATCAAGAAAACGAGAAAAGTAAAACTGTCAAAAACGGGTAAGGGGTGGGGAGAAGAAAGAAAACAAAACGGTTATGGTCCAGGAAAAGAAAAAGGAAAAGGGGGGGGGGGGGGGGGGGGAGGGAGGGGCGGGAGGCCCCCCCCACCCCCCCCGGCGCACACGCGCGCACACACGCACGCGCGGAGGGACAAACAAAACAAAAAAAAAAAACAACCCCCTCTCATACTTACCCCACACTCTCACAATTCTCTCTCCTACCTCATTTCCCCTCACTCACGTATTCCCACTCACCCTCACTCTCTCTTTCCTCTCTTCTTCTACCTCCATGCGATTTCCATGGTGGAAATAGAAACACCCACAAACCTCTACTTCTCTCCTTTGTAACTCTCTCCAAACTCCTCCAAAAATTATAAAAACACCACCATTGTACTCCTCTCCTCAAGAGCTACATTTCCATCTTTCCAAAATTCAAAAAAAAGCATTTTTGATTTTATGGGTAGACCCCATTTGGAGTTTCAACACCACCATTAGAAGGCTCTCCTTCTCCTTGTTCTTCTAAGGTAAAAATATTTCGAAAACTCCATCTTTTTCTAGCCCTTATGGGCAAAACGAGATTCATGAACTAAACCCTTGTTCTTCCTCTTGTTCTAGCCGATTTTGGCTTGTTGGTGGAGTTGGAAATATTGTTCTTGAGCCACTCCAAGCTCCATTTGAACCCTTGCAAGGTAATATAAATTCTAAACCCTAGAATGTGCATTAGAACTTGATTAATGGTTAGGGTTTTTTGAATATTGAATGGTGTATATGAATGGTTGTAGTGTTAGAGGATTGAGATTACAAAACCGGTAGAGAAAGAAGGAAGAAGAAAGAAGAAGAAAGAAACTAGAAGCAAAACAAGGTAAGGAATGCTCACCTTTGTGTAGTCTTGTAATTGTGTATGTAACAGATTTTTAGAAATGAAAATTGGTATTGAAAAATGGTAATGCATTAGTAGTATAATGTGTAAGAGAATACAAGTATTTTGAAGCTTTAAAAGACATGTAAAACTGTTACAAAACAGATTGGGGATTAGTGTTTGTGTGCAGGAAATCTTGTAGTGTTTTTAGTGTTTTAGTAGTATTGGTATGGTATATGGGAGCTTGTGTTTTGATTGTTGAAAACAGGTGAGACAATATAGATGTGAGTAAAACAATGTGGTGAGAGTATAAAATTATAGGGGAGACTATGGCAAAATTTGCCTAGGATTAGAACACTTAGAGAATTAAAACTAGGTGACTAATGTGAGTGTGTAACAGATTTTGATTGAGGAAGATAGAGGATAAGTTGAGGGAGATAGATGATGTATTCGAGGTGTATTAGGGGTGTTAGAAATGACATTAGAAGAGGGAGTTGTAGATGGAGAAGAGTTAGACTAAAATCTGTAGCAAAACACAACTAGGAAACAACTAGTGAAAGTGGGAGTTGAACCTTAGAAAATTAGGTGAGTGAATGAGTATAAAATTGTGTAAGGAGTTAATGAATGAACTAAGGTGTATTAGGAGGTTTAATTAGTGTTATAACATGTGGGAATAAGTGTAGGAACAATGGGGAAGTAATGGGTAAAAGAGAGGACTGAAAACAGAAATTAAAATGCAAATACTGGGCCAGACCGGACTTGCGACCGGACTTGCAAGTTCGGTCGAGCCCAGATTTACAAGACGGGAAAGCTACTGGAATCGACCGGACTTGCGACCGGACTTGCAAGTCCGGTCGAGCAGAAAATTTTCCCGTCAGAATGCTACTGGAATCGACCGGACTTGCGACCGGACATGCAAGTCCGGTCGGCCAGAAGAATTTCGGTACTCTGAGCTACTGGAATGGACCGGACTTGCAAGGTCGGTCGCAAGTCCGGTCCGGTCAAAAAAAAAATATTATTTAAATTAAATAATATACATATATATATATGTATATACCTACATATATATATGTACATGTATGAAAGCATGCCAAAGTTAAGTAAGAAAGTAAAACCTAAGTAATGAAAAGTAAGTAAGTAAAGTGTAAGTGTAAGGAGTATAAGGACATAGTAAGTATGAGTTGAGTAATGGTAGTTAGATTAATCATTGTATGTATGTAATAGGATTTGATTTGTGACACCGGAAGGACGTTTGGAATCACGTACAACGGTGAACGGTATGGATTCCTCATGCCCCGTATGCTATCTTGGTTACTCTGATTTGTGTGTTGTGTGCTAATTGATCACCAAATAAGATAAATGCACGAATCGGAGTTAATATGCATACTTATGAATATGTAGTGTTGTATGATGTTGTATCTCTTCTTAAAAATCTTCGTTTGTATAATTCATGAAATGTTGGATGAATATGAATGTGTGTATGTATGACGTATTGTACTGTGACCGATTGTGATGTGTTTGGACTTCTAACTTATTCCTAACAAGCTAACCATCCTAACTTAAAATGGTAATTAAATTGGAATGAGTAGAAGTCCGATATAGTTTCGGCCACGCGTGAGGATGCGGAGTCACGAGAGGTTGGCTCCAATTCCTGACTCTTAAACTGGTCCGCGGCCCAAATCCCTTAAGTGGGTAGCATCCCGGATTGGTGAGTCAAGTAAATCCCGGATGTGGGACGGTGTAGTCCCCAAGGCCGGAGGTCCCGACGACTTAACTTGAGTATAAGTAAGTAAGTAAGAACGAGTAAGTAAAGTAATTGAAAGTAAGTAATTGTAAGTAAGAAGAAGTAAGTAATGAGTAAAAGAGTAAAGCATTCCGATTAACCCGGATGCATAATTTGGCTAACCTTGTGAAGGTAAGTAAGTTGTGTGCTACTACATTATTGCCTTGAATTGTGTAATGTATTGTATGAGCATGTATGATGTATGAAAAGCATGTATGTATGAAGTAAATGAATGGCATGTTTAGTGGACGTCAAATAGTCGGCGTGCCTAGCTAGCACGCGGTATATGCGGAGTCCATATGCAGCTTTTGCTGAGCCCCTTGGGGCACCATTTTTACTACACGCAGGTACTCGAGATTGATGAAGATGCTGAGGACATAGTTCTATTTCTTCATCTTCTTTTTGATTGTAAACAATGAATTTGAGATGGGTGTACTGAGTAGTACATGGCTGTAGTTTTTGAGTAGCCGGTGTACCATGGGGTACACCTTTTTGGATATTGGAATATGGGAGTATTGGGTTGGTATAGATGAGTAGCTTTAGAAACTCATTCTTTTGGTAAGCTTGAAAGGTTGTAATTGAATATACTTTAAATACTCGGTGATCCAAGAATGTAAGTAGGTTATTTTGTATTCAGTATGCATCATATTAGTAGCTCGGTACGTTATGTTCATCAGACCGTGACTGTAAGTATTAGTAGCCTAGCTAGCCGTATGGGCGGCTAACGGCATTGTTTCACCCGCCGCAATAAGTATGTAATAATTCCGCTGCGAACTCGTAGGATTAATAGGACGATTAGACGGTAAGCGTAGGATTAGCGGTTGGGGTGTTACAGGATCGCTCCTGGGTGTTGGTAGTTATGCCGTTACATCCGGCTAATGTTTATAACGTGTGTTGTCCCCTATACCGTTTTATGGTATTGCATTAAGCTATCCCCTTTCGAGTTATGACGTCTCCCGTCGTTGGGTAGACCATTTATATTTGTTCCTAGTGTTTAAGACTAGGTGTAAATATCCTCTCCGATGATGGATTGTGCTTCGTGGTAACCTTGTGATTGCTCTTGGGAGTTCTGTCCCGTTTGTCGAGCATTGTGGTGTTCATGTTTAGGCAACTGCCTTACTGTGTTTAGGCTGGGTATGCTTTCCAGCTATCACGTATTTGTTTGATGTCCTCGAGACATATCCAATGTCTATATTTACTAATTTGTGCTCTTTGCACTTCTAGTTCTTATTCCTTACTCTCAGATGGGTTCTCTGAGTTCCTTATACTTGTTCCTTAACTGAGTTTCCTTCTCCTTGATTGTCCGTGGTGTCCAGTTGTTCTGGTTAAAATTTACTTATGGTCCGTAGAACGGAGCTGACTACTTCCCGTGTTTCGCACACTACGTGTATACGTACGTGGGGTACCATGTTGATACGTTACCACTTACCCGACTATATGTCAGGCCCACAAGCTCCTTCGGAGTGCGGTTGTCCCACATCCCGTAATTGGGTACATGGTAGTGCTCGTCACACGCCTAGGTGAAGTATTCTATTGTCAACTCCTCTTGTATCATTCTGTGATACTCACCGTAATTATGTTGGTTCGGTTTTTAAAATCCAGGGTTTTAAAAGAAGGTTTGTGGTTTTGAAAGAAAACTTGGTTTGGAAATAACGGTTCGGTGTTAAAGAAGTCTCTCATGGCATAGCCATGTTTGCGGTCTTGACCAAGTCTAGCAACTCGCTGACTGGTATATCCTAAATACAGTGGTCGGGCCGTTAGGCCTTTCCAAGGGTCCATTCCTTCAGTTTCAGGGTTTGTGATCCTGTAGTCGCTTCTTGCAGCCACGGTACATTACTATGTACCTGTGGTGTGTTAGAGTTCCTTTACATATTTCTATCCTTACTACACTTGCCGTGGCAAGTGCGTGGTACTGGTGGTTTTTTAGTAATCCTATACCGATCACGGTATGGTTTTCACTCACATTAGATGGTCTTGTTGACTCTTCCCTTGATCTTGTTGATCTACAATTGGTATACTCGATCCTTTAGGTAGCTTCTCGGTGGTCTAGACATGGCTGTCATAGATCCGGGTACTTCTCCAATCCTTGGAGATTCCCACTTTATTTGGTTTAGTGTCGTTCCTTGTGGCTCGTTCCCACACATCTGTGGTGGTTACTGAGCCTTCCTTGTTTAGGCACTACTCTCGTAGTCCTATTGGATTGTATCTCATGGTTGTTCTTGTAGTTGTCTGAGCTATATTGGCCAGGTATTGCAACCTTAATGGCGTCGTAGTTTTGGAGTTAACCGCTTCCGACTATGTCCTTAGTCAGCTAGCATACCGTTGGTGGTATTATTTGAATGCTACAGCCCCGTAGACTTATGTCTTGGGTTTTGTTACAGTTCCTCTTTTTTTTTCCGCTCTGTTGTGCTTAGTGCTTTTTTTCCTACTGCTGGTTGGTTAGCCAGGTTCTGCGACTGCTAAGCATGTCGCCCCATGTTGTTGCATGTTGTAGTCTCCTTATGGTTGGAGTTCTCATTCTACCGCCATTAAGTGCGGGTATTGTTGTTCAACCGGGTTCCATTTCCGGATCTTCCAATTCTTGGAATCTACTGTGTGTCGAGTTCTTCCTCTTATAGGATTATCTCACTACTGCCAGATCGGGTTCTCCCGAGTATGAGAGGTCTTTCCTTCTCTCTGGCGTACTTTTCCAAGTTATACAATAGGGTTAGTGGAGGGCGGGTCTGGTATTGTAGGTACCCGGTACTCACCGGTAGTTCCTAACTAGCATATCTCTAATGCTAACACTCAGCCCTTAACCCTAAACTTCTAATTCCTAACTCGGTATTCCTAAACTCGGTACTTCCAGTCATCAGAGCGATACTTCGCTCTGATACCACTTTTTGTAACACCCCTACCGCTAATACCGTCATTACTGTCCAATCTCCTTATACAATCCAGACTCACGCAGCGGATACTTACATACATACAGTGGGTGATACAATGCCGTTAGTCACCCACGTGACTAACAAGGCTACTACTACTACATACAGCATCGGTCTGATGGACCGGAATATCCGAGTACTACACACTTACAATACACTCCAAATACCAAATCAAATACTAGAACCTTCATTCAACACAATACTCCAAGTGCTATACAATATAATTTACATACCGAGTTTACTAGGATCCTTATACAAGTATAATACCTCTTCCAGGTTTGTGCATACTCACTAAGAGACTACTTACTACCCGTTCCTCACACGCTACTTACTTCCAAATACCAGGGTGTGCCTCCGGTCTCTTCCTTGACCATATTCGTTTCGGGTACCTGCACACTAAAAAATGTCCCCCGAAGGGGTCAGCTTTCGCCGAGCATGATAACCGCATACCCCGCGTACTAGTGAGGGTACGCCGACCACTTGGTCAAATACATGCGGTTGATTTCATTCAAACATACATGCTTACATGCTCTTATACACGATACAACAATACTTACGCAAGGCATACATACATACACTACATTACATACAAGGAATACAATAAACCATCCAATACATACTTACCTTCTCCCGAAATACACATACTCATTACATACACAATATACAATTCTTGTTAGCTTCATTGGTCCACCCGGGTTAATCGGGTGGAGATTACTCTTTTACTCGTTACTTCATACACATACATACTCATACTCATACTTACTTACGGATCCATACTTACTTACTCTTACTCAAGTTAAGTCGTCGGGACCTCCGGCCCTGGGGACTACTCCGTCCCACCTCCGGGATTTACTTGACTCACCAATCCGGGATGCTACCCATTTAAGGGATTTGGGCCGCGGACCAGTTTAAGAGTCAGGAATTGCAGCCAACCTCTTGTGACTCCGCATCCTCACGCGTGGCCGAAACTATATCGGACTTGTACTCATTCCAATTTACTCACTTAAGTTAGGAGTTAGATAGTTAGGAATTAGCACAAGTCAGCATCCAAGCCACAATAATACAATACACATATACACATACATACGAGGTACAATACATTACACAAGTACAATACGAGGTTCGAATACCATTCATCATCATTCATATATTTCATGAATTATACAAACTAGTGCTCAAGACAATAAATATCAAGCACAACATAAGTCAAGCACAGGTAAGTGCAATATAGTCCGATTCATGCATTTATCTTATTTAGGTGGTCAAATAAGCACACAAATCGGGGTAACAGATTAGGATACAGGGCATGAAGAAATCATACCTTTCACCGTTGACTTTGGACTCACCGACTCCCTTCGGTGTTCAACTAGTCGAATCCTATGACATACATACAATTGAGTGGTTAATTATCCATAACTAACCTTACTTATTACTTTCCAAAGGTTTCCTAGTTCATACTTACTAACTCTTTGTTAAAATACATTTACTTAAGTTACTTACTTACAATTATTTTCTAAGCTTGTTTATAGCCTTAATGACCTTTAAACATCATTAATCATGTCTTAATCATCTTATACTATCATTACCCATCCTTACCCTACTTTAGTTTAGCTTTAAAATACATTCTGGGCACTTTTCAGGGTGGTCCGGGTTTGTGTCCTGGTTTTAAACCCGGACCAAATCACTGGAACAACGCTCGGGTGAAAATAAGGCTTGGTCCTGGTTTGTGTCCTGGTTTTAAACCCGGATTAAACCACTGGAACAACTCTCGGGTGAAATTTTTGCATCGTCCGGGTTTGTGTCCTACTTTGCAACCCAGACAAATTGGTTTTAGAACTTACGGGTGTATTTTTGGGGTGGTCCTGGTTTGCGTACTGGTTTGAAACCAGGACAATTCCAGCGATAAGGCATTCTGCCAAGTTTAAGAGGTGGTCCTGGTTTGCGTACTGGTTTCAAACCAGGACAAATCCAGCCTATTGCAAATTTACAGTTTTTAAGCTTTGTTTCAACTTCAATCTTTTGCCAATCTCTTCCTCATTATTCCTACATATTATCTAGCATATTTTAGCATTGATTAAGCACTCTAAACTAGCCTAATCCACCTCTATCAAAATCTGTTACAAACACCATTTACTATTAAATTTCCTCCCCTGTTACAGTTTTTTTTTTTGCTCTTCCCCAAATGCTACAGATTTTTCCTTTCTTCTTCCTACTACTCCTATGGCTCTTTCATTGCCTCATTTGCATTATACTCAACCCAAGACTTACTCACTACCTTACTCACTTTACCAAGTCTCACACATTAATTCTTCCTTGTTTCTCCAACACATTTCAACACTCTTGCTACAGATTTTATATCTTCTCATTCTCTTACCTCAACTACTACTCCTTAGTTACTAAATCATCTCTACTACATCCCAATACACACCTTGGTTCTCCCATTCACCAAGTCATTCTTAATGCACAAGTCCTACTAAAATTTCGCCATAGTTCACCTACTTTCCTTACTTATCCATAACATCCTTTCTCATCCAAATCATTCCTATTCTAGCCACACCCGTACAAGGGTCCTACCAGCAATACAAAGGAATCTTAATACATCATTATTTCCTCAAAACACAATATCAATACATACACAATTCTTTGGCTCTAAGGCCGACAATCCCATACTTGTTTCACAAATACCCAAACTTTCACAACTACAATTCTAATACATTATTTGGTTTCTTTAAATTGGTTTACCCATTCCCATTATTCTAATGCATTAAAATTTAGCATTGAGGAAGAGCTCTTACCTTGAGCTTATATTTCCTTCATTTTCTTTCCAATCTTTCTCCTTCTATTTTCTTGCAAAAATCGGCCATGTGGGGGATGGAGTTGCCAAACTCCATCCCAACACCCAAATTACATAAAGAGAATATAGTTAAACTTCTAACCTCTTAAAACTTCACTAATTCAATGAGGAGTTTAAATTACCATTAGTTAGGGTTTTTACCTTGGAGCTTTAAGAGAGGTTTTTAAGCCTTGAATACAAAGGAGAGTTCCTCCACCATTGGAGAGTTGAACCAAGCTCAAACAAAGAAGAAACAAGGCATTACAAGGAGGGCAAAATCGGCCACTTATAGAGAATGAAGAAAAATGGATTTTTCTTGAACCTTTTTACCTTAGGAGGAAGAGGGGACTCCAAGCTTCGATTTGGTACCATTTCCTCTTCAAATGGGCAAAACCCATGGAGATGAAGTTGCTCATTTTCGGATTTTGAAAAGATAGAAATGTAGAGCTTGAAGAGGGGAGTTCAAATATGTAATTTGTTTGCATTTGGAGCTTGTATGTGGCTAGAGCATGAAGATAAAGTGAGGTTGCCATTGTTGTTGTTGAAGCTCTGAAAATCGCCAGCCAAGGGGGAGAAAGAGAGGAGTCTCACGATGGGGGAAGGAAAGAATAGGAGAGAGAGAAGAAAAGTGAGGAAAAAGAGTGTTCTTTTACCTTTTTGTATTCTTTTCTTTCTTCTTTTTTCTCCTTTCTTTATTTACTTATTTGTTGTGTGTGAGAGGGAAGGGAACCGGCTGTACACAGCCCTTGGTGGGTTTTTAAAATTTTATTTATGAAAGTGGACACACTAGTTTGGTTTATTTATGTTTCTACCTCACAACTTCCCGTTTTTGACAGTTTTCACTATTTTCTTGTTGTTTATTGATTTTATTGGTTATTAAGCTTCCATAAATGCTTAATAATATTATTTAACGATTTATAATTTTTATGGGTCCGTTTGACCACTCAAAGTCACGTTTTCGGGTTTTCTCGAAAAACGTGCTCTAAAGTTCTATTAGCGTTTTAATGCATTCTTTGGATTCGTTTTCTTCGGGAGTTGTTCCCATATATTATTTAGGACTTATTAAGCCTTAGGAATCCGTATAATATGCTAACCGAGGTCTCATACCTCATGTGGTTATTTAACGCTTATTAGCGTTTTTCGCTTTTTAAGCTTTCTTTATTTCTTTTGGATTTATTTTCCCTTACCAATATTTCTTAATCACTATTAGGATCTTAAATACCTATTAGGATAATTTAATCGCCATATTTAAGGTCGGGGTATTTCAATAATTGAATATCTACATATATTTTAACTTCACTAACAAAAAATTGTTTTTAAATGTAATATAAAATATGTTGCTGAATAGCATGGTTTGTTTCTTCTTTACAAATATATCTAAAAATTTATTCATAAATTAATATGTATACATATTATAAATTAATTGTCACTAAAATATTAATAAAGAATAATAATAATTAATGGCTATAATTGGATATCTACATATATTTTAACTTCACTAACAAAATTGTTTTTAAATATAAAATATGTTGCCCTGAATAGCATGGTTTGTTTCTTCTTTACAAATATATCTAAAAAATTTATTCATAAATTAATATGATACATATTATAAATTAATTGTCACTAAAATATTAAAAAGAATAATAATAATTAATGGCTATAATTGGATATCTACATATATTTTAACTTCACTAACAAAAAATTGTTTTTAAATGTAATATAAAATATGTTGCTGAATAGCATGGTTTGTTCTTCTTTACAAATATATCTAAAAATTTATTCATAAATTAATATGTATACATATTATAAATTAATTGTCACTAAAATATTAATAAAGAATAATAATTAATGGCTATAATTGGATATCTACATATATTTTAACTTCACTAACAAAAAATTGTTTTTAAATGTAATATAAAATATGTTGCCTGAATAGCATGGTTTGTTTCTTCTTTACAAATATATCTAAAAATTTATTCATAAATTAATATGTATACATATTATAAATTAATTGTCACTAAATATTAAAAAGAATAATAATAATTAATGGCTATAATTGATATCTACATATATTTTAACTTCACTAACAAAAAATTGTTTTTAAATGTAATATAAAATATGTTGCTGAATAGCATGGTTTGTTTCTTCTTTACAAATATATCTAAAAATTTATTCATAAATTAATATGTATACATATTATAAATTAATTGTCACTAAAATATTAATAAAGAATAATAATAATTAATGGCTATAATTGGATATCTACATATATTTTAACTTCACTAACAAAAATTGTTTTTAAATGTAATATAAAATATGTTGCCTGAATAGCATGGTTTGTTTCTTCTTTACAAATATATCTAAAAATTTATTCATAAATTAATATGATACATATTATAAATTAATTGTCACTAAAATATTAATAAAAATAATAATAATTAATGGCTATAATTGGATACATATTTTAACTTCACTAACAAAATTTTTTTAAATGTAATATAAAATATGTTGCTCTGAATAGCATGGTTTGTTTCTTCTTTACAAATATATCTAAAAATTTATTCATAAATTAATATGTATACATATTATAAATTAATTGTCACTAAAATATTAATAAAGAATAATAATAATTAATGGCTATAATTGATATCTACATATATTTTAACTTCACTAACAAAAAATTGTTTTTAAATGTAATATAAAATATGTTGCCTGAATAGCATGGTTTGTTTCTTCTTTCAAATATATCTAAAAAATTTATTCATAAATTAATATGATACATATTATAAATTAATTGTCACTAAAATATTAAAAAAATAATAATAATTAATGGCTATAATTGGATATCTACATATATTTTAACTTCACTAACAAAAATTGTTTTTAAATGTATATAAAATATGTTGCTCTGAATAGCATGGTTTGTTTCTTCTTTACAAATATATCTAAAAATTTATTCATAAATTAATATGTATACATATTATAAATTAATTGTCACTAAAATATTAATAAAGAATAATAATAATTAATGGCTATAATTGAATATCTACATATATTTTAACTTCACTAACAAAAAATTGTTTTTAAATGTAATATAAAATATGTTGCCTTGAATGGCATGGTTTGTTTCTTCTTTACAAATATATCTAAAAATTTATTCATAAATTAATAGTATACATATTATAAATTAATTGTCACTAAAATATTAATAAAGAATAATAATAATTAATGGCTATAATTGGATATCTACATATATTTTAACTTCACTAACAAAAAATTGTTTTTAAATGTAATATAAAATATGTTGCTCTGAATAGCATGGTTTGTTTCTTCTTTACAAATATATCTAAAAATTTATTCATAAATTAATATGTATACATATTATAAATTAATTGTCACTAAAATATTAATAAAGAATAATAATAATTAATGGCTATAATTGGATATCTACATATATTTTAACTTCACTAACAAAAAATTGTTTTTAAATGTAATATAAAATATGTTGCTCTGAATAGCATGGTTTGTTTCTTCTTTACAAATATATCTAAAAATTTATTCATAAATTAATATGTATACATATTATAAATTAATTGTCACTAAAATATTAAAAAGAATAATAATAATTAATGGCTATAATTGATATCTACATATTTTAACTTCACTAACAAAAAATTGTTTTTAAATGTAATATAAAATATGTTGCCTGAATAGCATGGTTTGTTTCTTCTTTACAAATATATCTAAAAAATTTATTCATAAATTAATATGTATACATATTATAAATTAATTGTCACTAAAATATTAATAAAGAATAATAATAATTAATGGCTATAATTGGATATCTACATATATTTTAACTTCACTAACAAAATTGTTTTTAAATGTAATATAAAATATGTTGCCTGAATAGCATGGTTTGTTTCTTCTTTAATATATAAAAATTTATTCATAAATTAATATGATACATATTATAAATTAATTGTCACTAAAATATTAATAAAAATAATAATAATTAATGGCTATAATTGGATATCTACATATATTTTAACTTCACTAACAAAAATTGTTTTTAAATGTAATATAAAATATGTTGCCTGAATAGCATGGTTTGTTTCTTCTTTACAAATATATCTAAAAATTTATTCATAAATTAATATGTATACATATTATAAATTAATTGTCACTAAAATATTAAAAAGAATAATAATAATGGCTATAATTGATATCTACATATATTTTAACTTCACTAACAAAAATTGTTTTTAAATGTAATATAAAATATGTTGCCTGAATAGCATGGTTTGTTTCTTCTTTACAAATATATCTAAAAAATTTATTCATAAATTAATATGTATACATATTATAAATTAATTGTCACTAAAAAATAAAGAATATAATAATTAATGGCTATAATTGGATATCTACATATATTTTAACTTCACTAACAAAAAATTGTTTTTAAATGTAATATAAAATATGTTGCTGAATAGCATGGTTTGTTTCTTCTTTACAAATATATCTAAAAATTTATTCATAAATTAATATGTATACATATTATAAATTAATTGTCACTAAAATATTAATAAAGAAAATAATAATTAATGGCTATAATTGATATCTACATATATTTTAACTTCACTAACAAAAATTGTTTTTAAATGTAATATAAAATATGTTGCCTGAATAGCATGGTTTGTTTCTTCTTTACAAATATATCTAAAAATTTATTCATAAATTAATATATACATATTATAAATTAATTGTCACTAAAATATTAATAAAGAATAATAATAATTAATGGCTATAATTGGATATCTACATATATTTTAACTTCACTAACAAAATTGTTTTTAAATGTAATATAAAATATGTTGCCCTGAATAGCATGGTTTGTTTCTTCTTTACAAATATATCTAAAAAATTTATTCATAAATTAATAGATACATATTATAAATTAATTGTCACTAAAATATTAATAAAGAATAATAATAATTAATGGCTATAATTGGATATCTACATATATTTTAACTTCACTAACAAAAATTGTTTTTAAATGTAATATAAAATATGTTGCCTGAATAGCATGGTTTGTTTCTTCTTTACATATATCTAAAAAATTTATTCATAAATTAATATGTACATATTATAAATTAATTGTCACTAAAATATTAATAAAGAATAATAATAATTAATGGCTATAATTGGATATCTACATATATTTTAACTTCACTAACAAAAATTGTTTTTAAATGTAATATAAAATATGTTGCTCTGAATAGCATGGTTTGTTTCTTCTTTACAAATATATCTAAAAATTTATTCATAAATTAATATGTATACATATTATAAATTAATTGTCACTAAAATATTAATAAAGAATAATAATAATTAATGGCTATAATTGATATCTACATATATTTTAACTTCACTAACAAAAAATTGTTTTTAAATGTAATATAAAATATGTTGCCTGAATAGCATGGTTTGTTTCTTCTTTACAAATATATCTAAAAATTTATTCATAAATTAATATGTATACATATTATAAATTAATTGTCACTAAAATATTAATAAAGAATAATAATAATTAATGGCTATAATTGATATCTACATATATTTTAACTTCACTAAAAAAAATTGTTTTTAAATGTAATATAAAATATGTTGCTGAATAGCATGGTTTGTTTCTTCTTTACAAATATATCAAAAATTTATTCATAAATTAATATGTATACATATTATAAATTAATTGTCACTAAAATATTAATAAAGAATAATAATAATTAATGGCTATAAGGATATACATATATTTTAACTTCACTAAAAAAATTGTTTTTAAATGTAATATAAAATATGTTGCCTGAATAGCATGGTTTGTTTCTTCTTTACAAATATATCTAAAAATTTATTCATAAATTAATATGTATACATTATAAATTAATTGTCACTAAAATATTAATAAAGAATAATAATAATTAATGGCTATAATTGGATATCTACATATATTTTAACTTCACTAACAAAAAATTGTTTTTAAATGTAATATAAAATATGTTGCCTGAATAGCATGGTTTGTTTCTTCTTTACAAATATATCTAAAAATTTATTCATAAATTAATATGTATACATATTATAAATTAATTGTCACTAAAATATTAATAAAGAATAATAATAATTAATGGCTATAATTGGATATCTACATATATTTTAACTTCACTAACAAAAATTGTTTTTAAATGTAATATAAAATATGTTGCTGAATAGCATGGTTTGTTTCTTCTTTACAAATATATCTAAAAATTTATTCATAAATTAATATGTATACATATTATAAATTAATTGTCAAAATATTAATAAAGAATAATAATAATTAATGGCTATAATTGGATATCCATATATTTTAACTTCACTAACAAAAAATTGTTTTTAAATGTAATATAAAATATGTTGCTCTGAATAGCATGGTTTGTTTCTTCTTTACAAATATATCTAAAAATTTATTCAAATTAATATGTATACATATTATAAATTAATTGTCACTAAAATATTAATAAAGAATAATAATAATTAATGGCTATAATTGGATATCTACATATATTTTAACTTCACTAACAAAAAATTTTAAATGTAATATAAAATATGTTGCCCTGAATAGCATGGTTTGTTTCTTCTTTACAAATATATCTAAAAATTTATTCATAAATTAATATGTATACATATTATAAATTAATTGTCACTAAAATATTAATAAAGAATAATAATAATTAATGGCTATAATTGGATATCTACATATATTTTAACTTCACTAACAAAAAATTGTTTTTAAATGTAATATAAAATATGTTGCCTGAATAGCATGGTTTGTTTCTTCTTTACAAATATAAAAAATTTATTCATAAATTAATATACATATTATAAATTAATTGTCACTAAAATATTAATAAAGAATAATAATAATGGCTATAATTGGATATCTACATATATTTTAACTTCACTAACAAAAAATTTTTTTAAATGTAATATAAAATATGTTGCTGAATAGCATGGTTTGTTTCTTCTTTACAATATATCTAAAAATTTATTCATAAATTAATATGTATACATATTATAAATTAATTGTCACTAAAATATTAATAAAGAATAATAATAATTAATGGCTATAATTGATATCTACATATATTTTAACTTCACTAACAAAAAATTGTTTTTAAATGTAATATAAAATATGTTGCCTGAATAGCATGGTTTGTTTCTTCTTTACAAATATATCTAAAAATTTATTCATAAATTAATATTATACATATTATAAATTAATTGTCACTAAAATATTAATAAAAATAATAATAATTAATGGCTATAATTGA
This sequence comes from Limonium bicolor, assembly GCA_023374045.1. Classification (NCBI taxonomy): domain Eukaryota; kingdom Viridiplantae; phylum Streptophyta; class Magnoliopsida; order Caryophyllales; family Plumbaginaceae; genus Limonium; species Limonium bicolor. Next base: position 18,888,870 of record CM041782.1, read on the forward strand.
TATCTACATATATTTTAACTTCACTAACAAAAAATTGTTTTTAAATGTAATATAAAATATGTTGCTGAATAGCATGGTTTGTTTCTTCTTTACAAATATATCTAAAAATTTATTCATAAATTAATATGTATACATTATAAATTAATTGTCACTAAAATATTAATAAAGAATAATAATAATTAATGGCTATAATTGGATATCTACATATATTTTAACTTCACTAACAAAAAATTGTTTTTAAATGTAATATAAAATATGTTGCCTGAATAGCATGGTTTGTTTCTTCTTTACAAATATATCTAAAAAATTTATTCATAAATTAATATATATACATATTATAAATTAATTGTCACTAAAATATTAATAAAGAATAATAATAATTAATGGCTATAATTGGATATCTACATATATTTTAACTTCACTAACAAAAAATTGTTTTTAAATGTAATATAAAATATGTTGCCTGAATAGCATGGTTTGTTTCTTCTTTACAAATATATCAAAAATTTATTCATAAATTAATATGTATACATATTATAAATTAATTGTCACTAAAATATTAATAAAGAATAATAATAATTAATGGCTATAATTGGATATCTACATATATTTTAACTTCACTAAAAAATTGTTTTTAAATGTAATATAAAATATGTTGCCTGAATAGCATGGTTTGTTTCTTCTTTACAAATATATCTAAAAATTTATTCATAAATTAATATGTATACATATTATAAATTAATTGTCACTAAAATATTAATAAAGAATAATAATAATTAATGGCTATAATTGGATATCTACATATATTTTAACTTCACTAACAAAAATTGTTTTTAAATGTAATATAAAATATGTTGCCTGAATAGCATGGTTTGTTTCTTCTTTACAAATATATCTAAAAATTTATTCATAAATTAATATGTATACATATTATAAATTAATTGTCAAAAATATTAATAAAGAATAATAATTAATGGCTATAATTGGATATCTACATATATTTTAACTTCACTAACAAAAATTGTTTTTAAATGTAATATAAAATATGTTGCTGAATAGCATGGTTTGTTTCTTCTTTACAAATATATCTAAAAATTTATTCATAAATTAATGTATACATATTATAAATTAATTGTCACTAAAATATTAATAAATAATAATAATTAATGGCTATAATTGATATCTACATATATTTTAACTTCACTAACAAAAAATTTTTTTAAATGTAATATAAAATATGTTGCTGAATAGCATGGTTTGTTTCTTCTTTACAAATATATCTAAAAATTTATTCATAAATTAATATGTATACATATTATAAATTAATTGTCACTAAAATATTAATAAGAATAATAATAATTAATGGCTATAATTGATATATCTACATATATTTAACTTCACTAACAAAAATTGTTTTTAAATGTAATATAAAATATGTTCTGAATAGCATGGTTTGTTTCTTCTTTACTATATCTAAAAATTTATTTAAATAATATATATACATATTATAAATTAATTGTCACTAAAATATTAATAAAGAATAATAATAATTAATGGCTATAATTGGATATCTACATATATTTTAACTTCACTAACAAAAATTGTTTTTAAATGTAATAAAATATGTTGCCTGAATAGCATGGTTTGTTTCTTCTTTACAAATATATCTAAAAATTTATTCATAAATTAATATGATACATATTATAAATTAATTGTCACTAAAATATTAATAAAGAATAATAATAATTAATGGCTATAATTGGATATCTACATATATTTTAACTTCACTAACAAAAATTGTTTTTAAATGTAATATAAAATATGTTGCCTGAATAGCATGGTTTGTTTCTTCTTTACAAATATATCTAAAAATTTATTCATAAATTAATATGTATACATATTATAAATTAATTGTCACTAAAATATTATAAAGAATAATAATAATTAATGGCTATAATTGGATATCTACATATTTTAACTTCACTAAAAAATTGTTTTTAAATGTAATATAAAATATGTTGCTGAATAGCATGGTTTGTTTCTTCTTTACAAATATATCTAAAAATTTATTCATAAATTAATATGTATACATATTATAAATTAATTGTCACTAAAATATTAATAAGAATATAATAAAAATGGCTATAATTGAATATCTACATATTTTTAACTTCACTAACAAAAAATTGTTTTTAAATGTAATAAAATTGTTGCCTTGAATGGCATGGTTTGTTTCTTCTTTACAAATATATCTATAAATTTTATTCATAAATTAATATGAATACATAATATAAATTAATTGTCACTAAAATTGAAATACCCGTAATTAAAAATAGTGATTAATTTGGCTAATTATATTTTTAAAGGCTTAATTACACATAAATAAATACTAGGGAACAAATCCCAAAGAAAACGGACCTTTAAAATGGGTTAAAAGCATAAACGAACCTCAAAGCGCGTTTTTCGAGGAAACCGGGAAAACGCGACTTTAAGCGGGTCAAATAGACTCGTAACAATTTTGGTCAACTAAATAGTCACTAATAAATATTAGTGAAGCTTTAGAACCAATAAAATTAATTAAACGAGAAAATTCCGGAAAACGGGTACCGGTTAGTGAAAACTGTAACAACCGGTAAGTTGTGGGGTAAGAGTACAAATAAACAAACTAAGTGTGTCCCCTTTGCAAATAAAAATGAATATGTGTGTGTGTGTGGGTGTGGGATCCGATTTCCCCTCTCACTCTCACTCTCACTCTCTTTATTGTTTCCTTATTAACTAAAAGACAAGGGAAATAAGTAAAAACAAGACCCACTCTCTCTCCTATCCTACCCCTCTCTCACGTAACCCCCTCCTTCTTCCTCTTGATTTTTCTCCTTCCCCTGCGATGGCCATGGAGAAATGAGAAAACTCATTCAACCCACTCCTTCTCTCTTCTTGTTCTAGCTCAATACTTGTCCAAAAATTATAAAAACCATACCACTAGAATCCCCTTGCAAAGGAGAACATTTTCCTCCTTTCAAAAATCCAAAAGCTCCATTTTCGATTTTATGGGTATTCACCATTTGAAGATTCAAGTCCACCATTAGAAGCACCTTCACCTCCTTATCATCTTGAGGTAAAAAGAATTTCGAAAATCCTTCCTTTCTAGCTCTCATTGGCATTTTAAGGATTTTCAGTTTTGAACTCTTGGCTCCTTGTTGCTTCAGCCGATTTTGGCTCTTCCTTGGGCTAGGAATCTTGTTCTCTTGCTAGTCAAGAACTCCATCTACTCATTGGAAGGTAACACTCTTTTCTAAACCCTAAAACTTAAATTCTAGGGTTAGTATAAAATTAATGCTAAATGGTATGGTGTATGTATTATGTGCTGTAGCACTTTGTGTGTGGGAACCCTATTGGGACCGAGAACAAAGAGAAGAAAGGAAGAGAAGGAAAAGAAAGAAAAGAAAACTAGCAAAACAAGGTAAAGCCTCCTACCTTGAGCTAGTTTGTATTGTGTATTGTAGCAGTTTCTGGAATAGTAAAATGAGTAGTGAATTGAGCAATGAGTAATGAGAATATTGTAGTATGATGAATAATGAAGTTGTAACAGTTTTGAAGTATTTTAAATGAAGTTTAAAAGCTTGGGAAAACCTTGGGTAGTATGTGTATGTGTGCAGGAATTTTAATGTGTGTAGTAGTGTTGAATGGTGAGTATAGTGTATCGTATAAACAAGTTGTGAGAATGTGAATTGTGAGCTGAAATAATGTGTGGAGAAAGTAAGAATTATAGGGGAGACCATGTCAAAATTTGTGTAGAAAGGAGAGGACTTAAGATGTTTAAGAAGAGGAAGTATTTGGAGAGTTAAGAGGAGTGATTTTGTAGTTTGCAACAGATTTTGAGAGAAGTTTGTAAATGGGATTAAACTAGAGTGTAAGGTAATGTATTTCGGATGCTAGGAATAACATTAGTTGAGGGAGCATTGGAGTATAGGAGTTAAGGTGAAAATCAGTAGCATAATAGAGGAAACAAAAATCTGTAGCATAAGTGAAGAAGAAACTAGCATGAGTGTTGAAATGAAATGAAGAAAATGTGTAAGTGTTGTAGGTTTGTGTAGTAAGTTTGGGGGATGAACTAAGGTGAATTAGAGTGTTTAATTAGTGCTAAATCATGTGGGGAAGTATTGGTAAAGATTAGGGAAGCAATGGGTGAAATTGGGAAAAGAAAACAAGGCTTGTAGCAAAGTTCTGCTACTGTCCGACCCACAGCTGGATCGGACGCTGGTCGGACAAGGCCTGAACAACGAATATAAACCTTCTGGAACCGTCCGACCCAGAGCCGTGAGTCGGACGTGGGTCGGACGGGCCTTGATAATCGACAATAAATCTTTCTGGAATGGTCTGACCCAGGGCCGTGAGTCGGACATGGGTCGGACAGGCAAAAATTTTCTTCATCGAAGTTTCTGACTTCGTCCGACCCAGAGGTTGTGTAACACCCCTACCATTAATACAGTGCTTACCGTCCAATTTCCTTACATATCAGATACACGCAGCGGATATATGCTTACATACAATGGGTGATACAATGCCGTTAGTCACCCACGTGACTAACAAGGCTACTACTTCTACATACAGCATCGGTCTAATGGACCGGAATCCCGAGTACTACAAGTCTACAATACATTCTCCGTTTACCAAATACTACTACAATCTTCATTCAATACAATACTCCAAGTACAATACAGTATAATCTACATACCGAGTTACTAGGTTCCTTATACAAGTATAATACCTCTTCCAGTTCATACATACTCACTAAGACTACCTACTACCCATTCCTCACTACTACATTACTTTCTAAATACAAGGGGTGTGCTAGTTAATACACCTCTACATTCTGCTACCACTATCCAATGTAGTCACCGGTCTCGTGCCTTGACCACATTCGCTTCGGATACCTGCACACTAAAAAAATGTCCCCCGAAGGGGTCAGCTTTCGCCGAGCATGATAACCGCATACCCCGCGTACTAGTGAGGGTACGCCGACCACTTGGTCGAATACATGCGGTTGATTTCATTCAAACATACATGCATACATGCTCTTATACACAATACAACAATACTTACGCAAGGCATACATACATACACTACATTACATACAAGGAATACAATAAACCATCCAATACATACTTACCTCTTCCGAATACACATACTCATACATACACAATATACAATTCTTGTTAGCTTCATTGGTCCACCCGGGTTAATCGGGTGGAGATTACTCTTTTACTCGTTACTTCATACACCTACATACTCATACTCATACTTACTTACGGATCCATACTTACTTACTCTTACTCTTACTCAAGTTAAGTCGTCGGGACCTCCGGCCCTGGGGACTACACCGTCCCACCTCCGGATTTACTTGACTCACCAATCCGGGATGCTACCCATTTAAGGGATTTGGGCCGCGGACCAGTTTAAGAGTCAGATTTGCAGCAACCTCTTTGACTCCGCATCCTCACGCGTGGCCGAAGCTATATCGGACTTGTACTCATTCCAATTTACTCACTTAAGTTAGGAGTTAGATAGTTAGGAATTAGCACAAGTCAACATCCAAGCCACAATAATACAATACACATAGACACATACATACGAGGTACAATACATTACACAAGTACAATACGAGGTTCGAATACCATTCATCATCATTCATATATTTCATGAATTATACAAACTAGTGCTCAAGACAATAAATATCAAGCACAACATAAGTCAAGCACAGGTAAGTGCAATATATCCGATTCATGCATTTATCTTATTTAGGTGGTCAAATAAGCACACAAATCGGGGTAACCAAATTAGGATACAGGGCATGAAGAAATCATACCGTTCACCGTTGTACTTGTATCCAACTTTCCTCCGTGTTCACAATCCAAGTCCTATAACATACATGTGATCGAGTGGTTAATTCCCTATGGGTAACCCACACGTTTCATCCTTTATGTTTCCCAATGTACCATTACTAGTTCCTTAGATTTCATACTTAATTCCAAAATCATTTACTTCACATCATTTCCTAAGCTCATTTCTTAGGTTCTTATGTGTATATTATTTTCTCCTTACCATCATTATTCTCCCTATGGTTTACTGCTTAAGCCCAAAAAAATAATTTTTTTTTGACCGGACCTCCCCTGTGGGGTGGTCCCTAGGGGCGGTCCGAGACAGAAGCCATCCGGCCTGGGATTTCGACTGGACCTACTCCCTGTGGGGCGGTCCGTAGGGGCGGTCCGAGACAGAAACCAATTTTTTTTTTTAATTTTTGTATCTTCTCTGCACTGGACCTCTCCTGTGGGGCGGTCCCTAGGGGCGGTCCGTGACAGAAACCATCTACGCTGCGCGATTCCACTGGACCTCCCCACAGGGGCGATCCGTAGGGGCGGTCCACAACAGAACCTATTTTTCAAGTGTTTTTCTTCTCATTTTGAACTCCAAATTCACCCCAATTTTTTCCTAATCATTCCCTAACCTTCCACAAGTTTTCTACATGTTTAAACACCTTAAAACACTCCTTAACTCATCTACTAACTCATTACTCTTTTCTATATCAATTCACACACTTTGTTTTCTACATTTTCATTTCAGCACTTACATTTTCTTCCTTTAGTTGTATTATGCTACAGATTTTGTCTCTCACTTCCTCTATCTATTGCTCCCTCTTATAATGTCATTTCCAAGGCTTGTAATACATTAGACATCTCTCCTAAACTACCCACTAAACAGCTCCAATTAAAATCTGTTACAAGGACATACTTTTACCTAGTTTTCTAGTTTTTAAGTGTTCTAGTTCTAGGTAAATTTTGACATAACCTCCCCTATATTTTTACATTCTCACCACATGTTCTAGTTCCCAAATCATCACTCATTTCACCTGTTTGTAAACAGCATTAATATACCAACTCTCCAACACAATACTACACACTAAACACTTCTAAAATTCCTACCTCAACATGTAATTCCCATCTAGTTTGTGACAGTTTTTAAATGTCTTTTTAAGCTTCAAAATGGTTTGTTCTTCTTCCACATTACACTACTACTCATTACCATTTTACAATACCCATTTACACTACTAAAAATCTGTTACATGATTATTTACAAGACTACACAAGTGAGTATCATTTACCTTGTTCTTCTTCTAGCTTTTTCCTTTCTTCTTCTTGCTTCTTTCTTTCTTCCTTTCTTTTCCTCTTTTCCCAACAGCTATGAAGTTTCAAGCACTACACTACAGCCCATACATACCACCGTTCAATTCAACTAACCCTTAGATTATATTAAAGCTTTTAAGGCAAGTTTCTAGGGTTTGGGGATTCATTACCTTGCAAGGGAGTAAGTGAGGCTTGGAACAGCACTAGAGCAATATTTCTACTCCTTCAACAATGCCAAAATCGGCTGGAACAAAAAGGATAGGAGCTCAACACTTAGAAATCTCTATTTTGCAAATAAGAGCAAGGAAGGGTAATGCTTTTCGATTTCTTTTTACCTTAAACCAAAGAGGTGAAGGAGGGCCTTCTAATGGTGGTCTTGAAGCTCCAAAGCAAGAATACCCATGGAGATGAAAATGCTCGTTTTCGAATTTGGAAAAGAGAATAGTGTTCTCCTTGGTGAGAGGAACACAATGGTATAGTTTTTGTAATTTTTGGAGAAGGTTTGGACACTTAACAAGAGGAGAGAAGTGAGGTTTTTGTTGAGTTGCTCAATTCTCCATTGTTGTCGCATGGGAAGAAGAAAGGAAATTGAGAGGGTGAGTGAGGGGGCTGTACGTGAGTGAAAATAGAGAATGGAGGAGAGAGTAAAATAAAGTAATAGGTTACTTTATTAGTTTGTCCACTAGTGCATTAGGAAAAATTAAAAGAGTGAGAGAGAGCATGTACAATCGGCCCCCTCATCACTTCCTACAGATTTTTGATTTTTATTTCTAATAGTGGACACACTAGTTTGGTTTATTTATGCTTTTGCCCCACAACTTCCCGTTTTTGACAGTTTTTACTATTTCCTTGTTTTATCGGTTTTATTGGCTCTAGACCTTCACTAATGTTTATTAATGACATTTTGGTTGACCAAAATTAGTACGAGTCTATTTGACCCGCTTAAAGACGCGTTTTCCCGGTTTCCTCGAAAAACGCGCTTTAAGGTTCGTTTGTGTTTTTAATCCGTTTTAAGGATCCATTTCCTTCGGGAGTTGTTCCCATATATTATTTAGGCCTTGTTAAGCCTTTAGAATCTATATATTACGCTAACCGAGGTCTCATACCTCCTATGGTTATTTAACGCTTATTTAGCGTTTTACGCTTTTTAAGCGTTTCTTTATTTCTTTTGGATTTATTTTTCCTTACCAATATTACTTAGGCACTATTAGGCTCTTAAATACATATTAGGATTATTTTAATCGCTATATTTAAGGTCGGGGTATTTCAATCTACCCCCCTTAAGAACTTTGTCCTCAAAGTTGCTCAAGGTTATAGGATTACGATACTTGCTCATTCATACTTGTCTATGCCAAAAGTCGTACATTCTTCCTCCTTACAATTCCTAAGTTCATTGCTCAAAGTCTCTACATTCCATACCATACAAATGTACCCTCATTACTCCAATCCACATTACATCCAACCATCCGGTTCCACATTACAAAATTTATACATACATACGGTGCAATGCTATCCCCAAAGCAATGCAATACACATTACAATCCCGCAGGCACTCAGGTCATTTAGACACAGGACTCCTCTATGTCCCGCTGCCCTTAGAATAATACAACATGCTACCCTACTATCTTCTCTACTATAAGCTTCTAACAAAACATCATTCTCCATACTAAGGGAAATTCCTTCACTACTACTAATTAGAAATTTTCTAAAACACCTAACTCCAAAGTCCAATATATATACATTACTTCTATCCTATGTGTGATTTTTGTGACCACTTAAGGGGAGCTTCAAGAATCATTCGACCCTGATGTGATCAGCATCAGTGTTGAACTATCTTTCCACCCCAATTTGTGTTCGGTTTCCCTTGATCTGATCAGGATCAAGTTCGACTTCCCACATCAGTTTCAAACAAGCAAATAATTTAGTTGTTTTCATTTTCTATCTTTTTACTCTTCCTAGTCATTCATACATCTCCAAAGGATGGAGTCAGTCCATCAATCATCCTCACTCTATTTCCCAAATGCTTTACTCCATGGTTCAATCCTAATGCTCATTTCCTCAACCTTCACTACTTCCATCCATTACTCACCATCATATCCTATATTCTAACTACGGAATACTACACTTATAAGATTTAGTTGGCTTCAATTGTTTCACATATTTTACTTACGATTCCACTACTCATAAACTTCATTCATCTACTATCCTCATTCATTTTGTACTACTTCTTCAAAGGTTACAATACTTGTGGAGCTCCGTCCACTACTCATTACTTTTCTTTTACTAATACTCTTACACTGGTGTTACAAGATAGGTACGTTCCTCCTATGGTATTTGCATGTTTAATGCCTAGTTACCATAATTACAATATGAATGAGTACTTATGTTTATTTAACATAGTACCGATCATCAATTTGATTCTCATTTGTGCTGTGCACATTACGGTTTAAGTGTTTTATCATAAAACTTACGTTAAGCGGTTTTCGCTCTACCCCCCTTAAAAGGGATTACGCCCACGTAATCTACCATGTATTATTGTTAAACATTGGTTTAATCAGTTTGGGCAAACTGAAGCGTTTAGCTTCACTACTGTATACTATATACTATGCTCTGGTCAAAGGGTCTTAACCATACCAATGGTTTAGTCTTTGCACCAAGAGTTCCTATATGAGTTTATTTAACTCATATTTAATTTGATTCTAGCCTAATCGGCTTCAAGACATTAATAGCCATTGTATTATGCTCACTAGGTACATTAATCTCCTAGCTAGGGCCCACTAGCTTCTGCTGCGCGACCCTGATAACTTGGGTTATTCACCCTTCTTGTTATCCTTAATGTGCTATACATTACCTTCTCGTCCGTCTATTATGGGAATAAGGTTTACTAAACAACTGCGGTATTCTTTTACCGTGTTTGAACTCAACGCGTTTAGGATTTATAACCAGCTCTCTGGTAATCCGCTGTACATGTTATTCGTGCTTCTACGATTATTCGTTAAGTTCCTCCGACTTATTGTCAGGCGAGGTTAAGTCACCACTTAGCTGTAGTGCTTCCTCTGTTGTCACTAGCTTTTAAATCATACCAGTTCTTCTGGTTCAGTACAAGTGTTCTTTACTTGTATGACCTTGCATTTCTATGCGTCGGTCTTAGTGACTTTCCTGTATCTCCTTTCACCTTACATTCCAATGGAATTCACATCTGTGATTGTTAGTGTGTTTCGCACTCTTCGTGCTTCTTTGGCCTTAGGCCGCACGGTTGTTGCTAAGCTTGCTTAATTGGCTTGCCATGTCTGTTGGTGAAAAGAAGGATTTACTACGGTTTACATTCTCCATATCCCTAGCCATCCCATTAGATCATTAGCTGCACCAGTGCAATACCAAAACACTCAGTCATACAGAGTGCAGAGGCGTGAACGCTTGACAGTAAGTCACTTATGTGATAGGAAAGAATATTTCTGTGTGTCATCTCATACTTATACTCCGTGTTATTGCTTAACTATTCCCTCATAGCGGTCGCCTGTTGCGCACCGTATTCTTACTCATTGTACAACATTGCTTTTACTGTTTCTGTTACTGTGGTAGTTCCTCTTTACTCATTGCCATTGTCGTTGGCACCATTTCCTTATGGTGTAAATACACTAGGAGGTTCCTAGTGTTCGTGTGTATGACGGTTGTCGTAGAATACTGCACGTTATCATCTTCCCATTGTGGAGATGTTCTGTTCCCATTTAGGTTTCATGTGTAGGTTAACTTACCTCACATTCTATCATCATTTGTGATACAATTTACCAAATATCTTGGTTGGTCAAGGATGAGATAACTCATCGGGTCGTAAGCTCTCTTGAGCGTTAGTCATTCATGGTGTTCAATGTGTGTTCACATTAATTGCTTTGATAATTATTGCCTTTCAGTGCTGAGCATTGGTTTAGGCTCTGGCTGTGTAGTTTTGCTTGTACGTATATTACCAGGACATCCCATGAAACTTCAAGGGTTTTCTGGTCCCGTTCTCCAATTGGAGGGTATTCTATCACTGACAAGTGAAGGTTCTTGTTGAGGGGTTTGTCTCCACTCATAGGTCTAATGACAAGGTTTGCTATGTTGGTGTTTACGCAATGGTCCACCACATGTTTGGGTGTATATGGAGTATGCTTACTCCCTTAAGTCGTAATGGTTTGGAAATCTCATTTCCTTATCCCATCATCCCTTGGCAATATCTATTGCGTGGTTTTATTGTTATAGTAGATGGAAGCCTTTTCTAAGGGTTCACATCATCACCGCATTAGTGGTCTTTGGTTAACGAGGGGTACCTTCCCTTGGGTTTCCCGTAGTGTTCAAGTGTGGACTAGGCCAATGTTGGCATTATCATGACTCTTATGCCTCTGTGCTACCATTGCTACAGAAGGCATGGCGGTAATTAAGAACTCCGTCCACTGTATACTAGGCTGATGCCCTAGTGACAGTGACATTGAGTTGGCCATTACTCCAAGCCACTCAGGATGTTGGGTTTGAATTTAAGGTCCAGTTGTTGATTTCTTGTCGTATGAGGCAATATTTCTTGCAAGTCTTGTTAGTAATGGTGTGGGTTTTGCAACCGTTTAAGGTTACACAACGCATCAGGTTTATGGCTTTAGAGCCATATTGCTGCAAGCTATGCTCTTTGCAAGCTGCTTATACACGTTTCCACTCCTTGTATACCGTCATAGGTTGGAGGTATTATTGGGCTCCATGGTAAGTCGTGGCATCACGCTTCCGTTCATAGGAGACCTTCTTAGGCAAATGGTGTTAATAAGTGTCTCTCAGTATCTTAGGGATTTCCTGTTAAGTGAAATCCCTTCGGTCCTAACCGAGTGTTCGTTTTAGCTCCGTGCTTTATCATCACGCTTGTTCAACTGTTGTTACCGCAGACACCCTTCAAGGATCGCTCCTGGGTGTTGGTAGCTGTGCCGTTACATCCGGCTAATGTTTATGACATGTTGTCCACTGTACCGTCTTGTGGTATTGTACTTGAGTCGTCCCTTTTTGGGTTACACGTCTCCCGTCCTTGGGTAGACTGTTTACGCTTGCTCCTAGTGCTTGAGTCTAGGTTTATATATCCTCTCCGATGATGGATTATATTTAGTGGTAATTTGGTGATCGCTCTTGGGAGTTCTGTCCCGTTTGCTGAGCATTGTGGTGTTCACGTTAGGCAACTGCCTTATTGTGTTTAGGCTGGGTATACCTTCCAGCTTTCACGTATTCGTTTGGCGTCCTCGTGACATGTCCAATGTCTATATTTACTAGTCTGTGCTTTTTGCACTTCCAGTCTTCATTCCTTATCTTCAGATGGATTCTCTGGTTTCCTTATGCTTGATTCTCTGAGGTGTCCAGCTGTCCTGGGTTGAACTTACTGATGGTCCGTAGAACGGAGTCGACTACTTCCCGTGTGTCGTACACTACATGTATACATACGTGGGGTACCATGTTGATACGTTACCACTTACCCAACTATATGTCGGGCCCGCAAGCTCCTTCGGAGTGCGGTTGTCCCACATCCGTAACGGGTATACTCGTAGTGTTCGTCACACGCCTAGGTGAAGTATTCTGTTGCCAACTCCTCTTGTATCATCCTGATACTCACCATAATGTTTGTTGTCTGGTTTTAAAATCCAAGGTTTTTAAAAGAGGGTTGTGGTTTTGAAAAGAAAATTTTGGGTTTTAAAACAATGGTCCAGTGTTAAAAGAATCTCTCATGGCATAGCCATGTTTGAGGTCTTGACCAAGTCTAGCCTCCCGCTGACTGGTATGCTCTAAGTACAGTGGTCGGGCCGTTAGGCCTTTCCAAGGTTCCATTCCTTCAGTTTTAGGATGTTTGATCCTGTGGTTGTTTCGTTACTATCACCGTACATTACTATGTACTTGTGACGTATTAGTGTTCCTTTACATATCTCTGTCTTTACTGCACTTGCCTTGGCAAGTGCGCGGTATCGGTGGTTTTTGGATAATCCTATACCAATCTTGGTATGGTTTCTGCTTGTATTTAATAGTCTTGTTGACCTTTCCCTTGATCTTGTTGATCTGCAATTGGTATACTCGCTCCTTTAGGTAGCTTCTTAATGATCTTGACGTGATTGTTGATAATCGGGATGTTTCTCCAATCCTTGGAGACTCCCATTCTATTTGGTTTTGCGTCGTTCCTTGTGGCTCGTTCCCACACATTTGTGGTGGTTACTGAGCCTACCTTGTTTAGGCACTACTCTTGTAGTCCTATCGGATTATATCCCGTGGATGTTCTTGTAGCTGTGTAAGCTATGCTGGCCAGGTATTGTAACCTCTTCGGCGTTGTGGTTTTTGGAGTTAACCGTTCCTGACTATGTCCTTAGTCAGCTAGTATACCGTTGGTGGTACTTTCTCTATTACTGTTGTCCCGCAGACTTGTGTCTCGGGTCCCATTACTGCTCCTTTACCATTCGTTGTACGTTTAGCGCTTTTTTCCTGCTGCTGGTTGTTCAGCTAGGTTCTGCGACTGCTAAGCATGTCGCCCCATGCTGTTGTAAGTTGTAGCCTCCTTATGGTTGGAGTGCTTATTCTACCGCCATTAAGTGCGGTTATTGTTGTTCAACCGGATTCCATTCCGGATCTTCCAGTTCTTGGATCTACCATATGTCGGTTCTTGTTTACTGTGTGATTGCTTCACAACTGCCAGATCGGGTTTTCCCGAGTATGAGAGGACTTCCTTCTCTCTGGCGTACTTTCCCAAGTTACACAATGGGTTTGCGGAGGGCGGGTCTGGTATTGTAGGTATCCGGTACTCACCGGGAGTTCCTAACTAGCATATCTCTAATGCTAACACTCAGCCCTTAGCCCTAAACTTCTAATTCCTAACTCGGTATTTCCTAAACTCGGTATTTCCAGTCATCAGAGCGACACTTCGCTCTGATACCACTTTTTGTAACACCCCTACCATTAATACAGTGCTTACCGTCCAATTTCCTTACATATCAGATACACGCAGCGGATATATGCTTACATACAATGGGTGATACAATGCCGTTAGTCACCCACGTGACTAACAAGGCTACTACTTCTACATACAGCATCGGTCTGATGGACCGGAATCCCGAGTACTACAAGTCTACAATACATTCTCCGTTTACCAAATACTACTACAATCTTCATTCAATACAATACTCCAAGTACAATACAGTATAATCTACATACCGAGTTTACTAGGTTCCTTATACAAGTATAATACCTCTTCCAGTTCATACATACTCACTAAGAGACTACCTACTACCCATTCCTCACTACTACATTACTTTCTAAATACAAGGGGTGTGCTAGTTAATACACCTCTACATTCTGCTACTACTATCCAATGTAGTCACCGGTCTCGTGCCTTGACCACATTCGCTTCGGGTACCTGCACACTAAAAAATGTCCCCCGAAGGGGTCAGCTTTCGCCGAGCATGATAACCGCATACCCCGCGTACTAGTGAGGGTACGCCGACCACTTGGTCGAATACATGCGGTTGATTTCATTCAAACATACATGCATACATGCTCTTATACACAATACAACAATACTTACGCAAGGCATACATACATACACTACATTACATACAAGGAATACAATAAACCATCCAATACATACTTACCTTCTTCCAAATACACATACTCATTACATACACAATATACAATTCTTGTTAGCTTCATTGGTCCACCCGGGTTAATCTGGTGGAGATTACTCTTTTACTCGTTACTTCATACACATACATACTCATACTCATACTTACTTACGGATCCATACTTACTTACTCTTACTCTTACTCAAGTTAAGTCGTCGGGACCTCCGGCCCTGGGGACTACACCGTCCCACCTCCGGGATTTACTTGACTCACCAATCCGGGATGCTACCCATTTAAGGGATTTGGGCCGCGGACCAGTTTAAGAGTCAGGATTTGCAGCCAACCTCTTGTGACTCCGCATCCTCACGCGTGGCCGAAGCTATATCGGACTTGTACTCATTCCAATTTACTCACTTAAGTTAGGAGTTAGATAGTTAGGAATTAGCACAAGTCAACATCCAAGCCACAATAATACAATACACATATACACATACATACGAGGTACAATACATTACACAAGTACAATACGAGGTTCGAATACCATTCATCATCATTCATATATTTCATGAATTATACAAACTAGTGCTCAAGACAATAAATATCAAGCACAACATAAGTCAAGCACAGGTAAGTGCAATATAGTCCGATTCATGCATTTATCTTATTTAGGTGGTCAAATAAGCACACAAATCGGGGTAACCAAATTAGGATACAGGGCATGAAGAAATCATACCGTTCACCGTTGTACTTGTATCCAACTTTCCTCCGGTGTTCACAATCCAAGTCCTATAACATACATGTGATCGAGTGGTTAATTCCCTATGGGTAACCCAACACGTTTCATCCTTTATGTTTCCCAATGTACCATTACTAGTTCCTTAGATTTCATACTTAATTCCAAAATCATTTACTTCACATCATTTCCTAAGCTCATTTTCTTAGGTTCTTATGTGTATATTATTTTCTCCTTACCATCATTATTCTCCCTATGGTTTACTGCTTAAGCCCAAAAAAATAATTTTTTTTTTTGACCGGACCTCCCCTGTGGGGCGGTCCCTAGGGGCGGTCCGAGACAGAAGCCATCCGGCCTGGGATTTCGACTGGACCTCCCCTGTGGGGCGGTCCGTAGGGGCGGTCTGAGACAGAAACCAATTTTTTTTTTTTTAATTTTTGTATCTTCTCTGCACTGGACCTCCCCTGTGGGGCGGTCCCTAGGGGCGGTCCGTGACAGAAACCATCTACGCTGCGCGATTCCACTGGACCTCCCCACAGGGGCGGTCCGTAGGGGCGGTCCACAACAGAACCTATTTTTCAAGGTGTTTTTCTTCTCATTTTGAACTCCAAATTCACCCCAATTTTTTCCTAATCATTCCCTAACCTTCCCACAAGTTTTCTACATGTTTAAACACCTTAAAACACTCCTTAACTCATCTACTAACTCATTACTCTTTTCTATATCAATTCACACACTTTGTTTTCTACATTTTCATTTCAGCACTTACATTTTCTTCCTTTAGTTGTATTATGCTACAGATTTTGTCTCTCACTTCCTCTATCTATTGCTCCCTCTTATAATGTCATTTCCAAGGCTTGTAATACATTACATCTCTCCTAAACTACCCACTAAACAGCTCCAATTAAAATCTGTTACAAGGACATACTTTTACCTAGTTTTCTAGTTTTTAAGTGTTCTAGTTCTAGGTAAATTTTGACATAACCTCCCCTATATTTTTACATTCTCACCACATGTTCTAGTTCCCAAATCATCACTCATTTCACCTGTTTGTAAACAGCATTAATATACCAACTCTCCAACACAATACTACACACTAAACACTTCTAAAATTCCTATTCTCAACATGTAATTCCCATCTAGTTTGTGACAGTTTTTAAATGTCTTTTTAAGCTTCAAAATGGTTTTGTTCTTCTTCCACATTACACTACTACTCATTACCATTTTACAATACCCATTTACACTACTAAAAATCTGTTACATGATTATTTACAAGACTACACAAGTGAGTATCATTTACCTTGTTCTTCTTCTAGCTTTTCCTTTCTTCTTCTTGCTTCTTTCTTTCTTTCTTCCTTTCTTTTCCTCTTTTCCCAACAGCTATGAAGTTTCAAGCACTACACTACAGCCCATACATACCACCGTTCAATTCAACTAACCCTTAGATTATATTAAAGCTTTTAAGGCAAGTTTCTAGGGTTTGGGGATTCATTACCTTGCAAGGGAGTAAGTGAGGCTTGGAACAGCACTAGAGCAATATTTCTACTCCTTCAACAATGCCAAAATCGGCTGGAACAAAAAGGATAGGAGCTCAACACTTAGAAATCTCTATTTTGCAAATAAGAGCAAGGAAGGGTAATGCTTTTCGATTTCTTTTTACCTTAAACCAAAGAGGTGAAGGAGGGCCTTCTAATGGTGGTCTTGAAGCTCCAAAGCAAGAATACCCATGGAGATGAAAATGCTCGTTTTCGAATTTGGAAAAGAGAATAGTGTTCTCCTTGGTGAGAGGAACACAATGGTATAGTTTTTGTAATTTTTGGAGAAGGTTTGGACACTTAACAAGAGGAGAGAAGTGAGGTTTTTGTTGAGTTGCTCAATTCTCCATTGTTGTCGCATGGGAAGAAGAAAGGAAATTGAGAGGGTGAGTGAGGGGGCTGTACGTGAGTGAAAATAGAGAATGGAGGAGAGAGAGTAAAATAAAGTAATAGGTTACTTTATTAGTTTGTCCACTAGTGCATTAGGAAAAATTAAAAGAGTGAGAGAGAGCATGTACAATCGGCCCCCTCATCACTTCCTACAGATTTTGATTTTTATTTCTAATAGTGGACACACTAGTTTGGTTTATTTATGCTTTTGCCCCACAACTTCCCGTTTTTGACAGTTTTTACTATTTCCTCGTTTTATCGGTTTTATTGGCTCTAGACCTTCACTAATGTTTATTAATGACATTTTGGTTGACCAAAATTAGTACGAGTCTATTTGACCCGCTTAAAGACGTGTTTTCCCGGTTTCCTCGAAAAACGCGCTTTAAGGTTCGTTTGTGTTTTTAATCCGTTTTAAGGATCCATTTCCTTCGGGAGTTGTTCCCATATATTATTTAGGCCTTGTTAAGCCTTTAGAATCTATATATTACGCTAACCGAGGTCTCATACCTCCTATGGTTATTTAACGCTTATTTAGCGTTTTACGCTTTTTAAGCGTTTCTTTATTTCTTTTGGATTTATTTTTCCTTACCAATATTACTTAGGCACTATTAGGCTCTTAAATACATATTAGGATTATTTTAATCGCTATATTTAAGGTCGGGGTATTTCAGGTTGGGTCGGACGTGGGTCGGACATGGCTTGGATGACAAAACTGAAACCTTCTGGAATGGTCCGACCCAGAGGGTATGGGTCAGACGGAATAGTGCTGGGTCGGACGGGAGTAATTTCAAAGGACGAAAACCTACTGGAATGGTTCGACCTAGGGTTGGGTCGGACGGTGGGTCGGACGGCCCAAACACTTACAAAAAAAAATGTTTTAATTATATGATTATAGTAATCATATATACATATATATATGCCTATATACCTATATGCATATATATGTAGTATTGCACCATTGATGAAGTAATAATGGTAAGGAAGTAAGTAAGTTTGTAAGAAAACAAGTTTATGAGGTAGTAAAGAAAAGAATGGTTTTATAACCAAGTATGAATGTAAAGAAGTAGTAAGTATACATTGAAAGTATCAATGAGGGAGTAAATTAGATCAATAATAGATCATTGATCATACTACTTCATGTATGTATAGGAATCAAATAGTTGATCTCCAAAGGAACCGGTAGTACGTATTCGACGGTGAACGGTATGATTTCCTCATGCCCTGTATCCTAACTTGGTTACCCCGATTTGTGTGCTTATGTGATCACCAACAAGATAAATGCACGAATCGGATTTATATTGCACATAACTGTGTTTGAAACTATATTGTTCTTGTTTATTGCTCTTGAGCACTTAGTTTGTATAATTCATGAAATGAATGAATGGAAAGCAAGTGTATGTGTAAGTATGAGTACTTGTGTATGTATGTATGTATGGAAGTAAGTATGGACTTCTACTAATTCCTAACAACCTAACTCCTAACATGAGTAATGAGTATAATGGAATGAGTAGAAGCCCGATATAGTTTCGGCCACTCGTGAGGATAAGGAGACACAAGAGGTTGGATCCGAATCCTGGCTATAATCTTTTCCATGGACCAAATCCCTTGAATGGGTAGCATCCTGGATTAGTGGGCCACCCTAAAGCCCGGTGGTGGGATGTAGTAATCCCTGCCCGGAGGTCATACCGACTTAACTGGAAGTAAAGTATGTAAGAAGTAAGTATTGTATTTGTATTGGTCTTGACTATTGTAAGTCATTGACCCGGAGTAAAAGTATTGAACACCCGATTAACCCGGGTGCGTAATAAGGCTAACAAGACCTTTGTATGTATTGGAGAATTGTATCTCCGTGATGCGGTGAGTATGGTAAGTATGAATGAATGACATGTATTGTATTCCTTGTATGTATTGTATGTATGTATGCTTGGTAAAATGAATGTATTGTATTGTATTGTATAAAGCATGTATGTATGTATGAATGAAACGAACCGCATGTACTCAACCAAATAGTTGGCGTACCCTCGCTAGTACGCGGGGTATGCGGTTATCATATGCAGCGTAAGCTGACCCCCTAGGGGGAATGTTTTTACTCCACAGGTACCCGCGAGGCGTGACGGTAGAGTAAGGACTGGATGCAATTCTTTTGATGTAGTTAGTAGGATTGTGATGGTGTACCGAGTTGTACACGGCTAAGGCCCCTTTTGAGTAGCCGGTGTACCATGTGGTACACCTTTTTGGATATTGAATTCTTGATTGAATAGTAAGGAGAGGATGTATAAACTCTTCATTTTTGGGAAGTAGTGTTGGAATGTAATTCATATATTCGGTATACTCGGTAATCAAATGTAATTAAGTAATTGGTATTGTAAATTAAGTAGTATGTATGTTCTTCATTCTAATCATGAAATACCCCTAAATTAATTTAAATTAATTTAGAGGATTTCTTTTATTAAAAAATTAAATTATGATATGGAATAATGAATATTAAATTATTATATGGGATTGTGAAATTTATTTAGGGGTTTTCTTCTATTTAACCCTAATTATTATACATTATTATATAGTATTATGAATTTAATAATAAGATTTATAAGTCAATAAATCTTGGGAAAATTATTAAACACTCCATATATATTATAAAGATTTTGGGAAGTGTTGGAACATTGTTTTGAAATATGAAAGTCAATATAAAATTCTAGAAACCTTAAAGCTTATTAAGCCTTGCTAGAGTTGACTTTTTGAGAATGGTCAAACCAGGCCATGAAACCTATACCAATAAATAGGTTATGAAAAACCATGAAGATCGATAAAAAGAACGTCAAAAACGGATCATCCTAGCCAAAGTTATGCTAGATTGAAGTTTTGAATCAAAATTTTTTAACTGCCACGTGTCAGCCTCTCGTGTGCCCCAACACTTAGTCAATTCTATCTCCTTGTTTTTCTCCAACAATCATCCGATTTTGACCTAACTTGTGACGGCTATATCTCACTCGTTACTTCGAATTTCCCAGTGCCGTCTTCTCTATTCTTTTCTCCTTAATTCCCTCTTTACAACCATAACTCATACAAGCCCTAACTCATTCTACATCGACGGGAAAGTTGATCCAAAGTTGCCAGCTTTCGAGTTCGTAACCCAGGTTCCAGTTTTCATTCGATTACAGGTAAAGTTCGTCTTGCCATAACTTCCTTGTCTTTCAACCAAATTTCGATTTCTATAGCTCGTTGTGTAGATCTCTAATCCATCTACAACTTTCATGTTTATTCCCAAGCCTGATTCGTAACCGTTTGGAAGATATAGTCGCCCAAAGTCTCTGATTTTTCAGCACATAAAATCATAGAAAAACGACAGGTAAACTCGTAACTTTCGGGTCAATTTTCTTTCTGTATAATGCAAATTAGATTGAGTTCTTGTTATCATTGTGTAGATCTATGTCCCATATTTCGATTGAGCCAAAGAACAAAGTCTAACTCAATCTGTACCCCAAGTTATAGAGTCGCAAAGTAGGCTACCCAAACGGTCAAGCTCGAACAGTTTTCCAGAACCCGATCTTGAAATTGCTTCGATTCGAGCAATTCCGGTGAGTTTCCGATCAAATTGCTCCGATAATGTCGTTCGTAGTGTTGTTTTCGACCTAACCCATGTTTTAATTGAATCAATTACGTGCCATATTAAGGGAATTCGTCGGATTTGTTTTCGAATTGAACTCAGAAACTAATAAGAACCCTAACTCTCGAATCAAATTCGAATCTAGATGAACTCTGCATTAAAATTGGGGAAATCGGTACCAATAGAACCGAAATTTGATTACGAATCCATAGAAACAAAAATCACTCAATTTCGTTCTGTAGATTAGGAGTTATCATCGATTTAGTACTCGGGTCGCAGTTTAGAATCGGGGAAGAACTTGAGTTTCAGGGACCATCCGATCAGAGTTTAAAGGATTGGACGGTCCAGATTAGATCTGGCGTTTTAAAGTTGTTTTAGGGTTTTAGTAAATTCCAGTAAATAGCCTTAACTTGCCGGGTTAATTTAAATATCTTCCCGAATGTATTTTGACTTGAAATTTTAACCATAGATTCCTTATTTTATCTAGTTTATTTTGATGTAAATTATTATGGTTTTGGAGTTTTTAAACATAAGTTATGATTTTTACAAGTTACGGGTTTTCTGGAATTATTTGGCTAAATTAAAAAGATATTTTTATGAAATAAAAATTTTATAATATGTCTAAAATGTTATAGTTACTGTATATTAAATTTGGGAATTTTT
This sequence comes from Limonium bicolor, assembly GCA_023374045.1. Lineage (NCBI taxonomy): Eukaryota > Viridiplantae > Streptophyta > Magnoliopsida > Caryophyllales > Plumbaginaceae > Limonium > Limonium bicolor. The sequence goes on from CM041782.1 coordinate 18,910,583, forward strand.
GAGCAGTGGTAAAGGGTTTTAAAAATTGTGTTTATGAGTTTTTCATAAGAATAACCTATAATACAAGGTTTTTAATGTAATCAAAAATTAAAGTAAGGTTGGTTAATTACCTTTTAAGCTGGGGAAAATAAAGGGAACTAAATTAACATTTTATAACAGTAAGTTTATAAATGTTTTGTATAAATCCTAGTATATATATGAATATACACAGTAAACATAATAAAATTAAATACCTTATAGGAAATATAATACGAAGGAATTAATAAGTTAAACTAAACCTCTACATAATACAAATAGAAGAATATTATTGAGGTGGTATTAAATTATAGTAATGTATTAGGCTTAAAGAGTTACCTTTAAATTTCTAAGATTCATATAAACAGTGTTAAAATACATGTATATATTTAGTCAATGACCCAATGTAAATCTATAATTGGGTTAAGAAATTAATAAGTTAAAATTTAGGAGTATTTGTAATTGAGTACATAAAGTTACACAAATAGATCTTATTATATAATTAATAATAAAATAAATGAAATACTTTTACATTTAAATGTTCTTATTATATAAACAATAGTAAAATAAATGAGTTACTTTTACATCTACATGTGAAGATAAAATAAGTCTAGATTTAATTATTTCTTAATATTTATAGTATTGAGTAATAACTTAATATTTTAAAATAAAATCATTAAAAGGATTATGATATAAAACTATATTAACCTATGATTAGGAGATCAATCTAAATAATAATCCTTAAGTTTCTTGGAATTAGTTAAGCCATATAAAATACATTCATTATCATATTCAGGATGTGAGTTTATAAATAGTGATGTACATATAGTTAAAGATTTACAAAAAGGTTTGCAAATAGAAATTGATACTTAAAATCATTGAACCTTTAATTAGATGAAACTAGGTTACATAAGAGATTATATTGATTACCTTTTGACACTGGAAAAATTAATGTGTCATTTGAATATAAGGTATGGGGATTTCTCAGAATATGTTATCTTATTAAATAGTTAACAGTTTCACTTACGATCCATAATTTAATTCTTGATAAATTCTACCTTATGTAGATATATGTCCATCCTAAATACAATAAAGGAAATTAATTTATTAAAGTTATACCTTTGAAACCTTTAGGTTTTGTAAACAATTTAAAACGTATTTAAGACTTAAGTTTAGTGAAGTTTAGTATAAAAGGTTTATACATAGCCTATGGAGGGAATGTGTGTAAAAATAGAACATTTAGGAAATTAAATGTAAGTAAGGATACATAAAAGATTATCTTAAAACACCTTATTATATAGTTATGATAAAGTAAATAATATACCCTGTGGATACTAAATGTAAGAGTTCTATGAGTCTAAGTTAATTATAATATGGTTATTTCAAGATGAAAAGTAATTTAACATCTTATGACAAGATTTTAGATGGTTGTTGAAATACCCCGTACTTAAAAATAGTGATTAATTAGGCTAATAAGTATTTTAGAAGCTTAATTAAGTATAAATAATCACAAGGGAACAAATCCCGTAGAAAACGGATCCTTAAAAACGGATAAAATCACTAACGAACCTTAAAGCGCGTTTTTCGAGGTAACCGGGAAAACGTGTCTTTAAGCGGGTCAAATAGACTCGTAACAATTTTGGTCAACTAAATAGTCATTAATAAATATTAATGAAGCTTTAGGACCAATAAAATCAATAAAACGAGAGATTAGTAAAAACTGTCAAAAACGGGAAGTTGTGGGGTAGAAATATAAATAACACAAACTTATGTGTCCAATATTGCAAATAAATTTCAAAACCCCCACACTCTCTCTGTGTGTGTCCGATTCTACATTATACACACACACTCTTCTCTTTTTACTCACTAAAGACAAAAGCAATTAAAATTGCAAAAGTAACCCCCACCCTCACTTTATTCTCTCTCTCCTCCATTCTCTATTCTCCCTCACGTGAACCCATCTTCCTCCTCTCTATTTTCTTCCTTCCCAGCCGATGACAATGGAGAACTAGCAACTCTCACAAAATACCATCTTCTCTCCTCTTGAAACTCCATCAAACCTTCTCCAAAAATTGTAAAATTACACCATTGTGTTCCTCTCATCTAGAGCTACATTTCCATCTTTCCAAAACTTGAAAACAAGCATTTTCGTTTTCATGGGTATGCACCATTTGAAGCTTCAACACCACCATTAGAGCCACCTTGGTCTCCTTGTTCTTCTAAGGTAAAAACATTTCGAAAACTCTATCTTTTTCTAGCCCTTGTGGGCAAAACGAGATTCATGAACTAAACCCTTGTTCTTCCTCTTGTTCTAGCCATTTTGGCTTATTGGTGGAGTTGGAATATTGTTCTTGAGCCACTCCAAGCTCCATTTGAACCCTTGCAAGGTAATATAAATCCTAAACCCTAAAACTTGTATTAAGACCTAGAGATGGATAGGGTTAGTTTTAGTGTATTAAAATAGTATATTGAAATGTATTTGTATGGTTGTAGTAGTAGAGAACTTGAGTTAAAACCGGTGGAAAGGAGGAAGGAAGGAGAAAGAAGGAGAAAGGAAATCTAGAAGAGAATCAAGGTAATAATGCTCACCCTTGTATAGCCTTGTATATGTATAATGTAACAGATTTTTAGAAGTAAAAATGTGTATTGTAAATGATAATGCATTAGTAGTATAATGTGTAAGAGGAAATAAGTATTTTGAAGCCTTTGAAAACATTGTAAAAATTGTTGCAAAACAGATGGGAATTTAGTTGTTGAGTGCAGGAAATTTTAGTGTTGTCTTGTTAGTAGTATTTGTGTATGGGAGTTTGTATATTTTGGTTATTGAAACAGGTGAGATAAGTGTTGAAATGTGAGTAAAACAATGTGGTGAGTGTATAAAAATACAAGGGAGACTATGGCAAAATTTACCTAGGATTAGAACACTTAGTGAATTTAAACTAGGTGAATGAAGAGGGTTGTAACAGATTTTGATTAAGGAAAATAGAGGGTAAGTTGAGAGAGCTAGGTAATGGATTCTAGATGCATTAGGAGTGTTAGAATGACAATAGAAGAGAGAGATATAGAAGGGGAGTGTAAATGCTAAAATCTGTAGCATAACACAACTAGGACATAACTAGTGCAAGTGTTGAGTGAAACTTGGGAAATTATGTGAGTGAATGAGTATAGAATTGTGTAAGGAATTAATGAATGAACTAGGGGGTATTAGGAGGTTTAAATGGTGTTAAAACATGTAGGATTAAGTGTAGGAACCATGGGGAAGTAATGGGTGAAAGAGAGGACTGAAAACAGAAATTAAAATGCAAACACTGGGATCGACCGGACTTGCGACCGGACCTGCAAGTCCGGTCGAGCAGAAAATTTCCCCGTCAGTATGCTACTGGAATCGACCGGACTTGCGACCGGACTTGCAAGTCCGGTCGAGCAGAAAAATTTCCCCTCGGTATGCTACTGGAATCGACCGGACTTGCGACCGGACTTGCAAGTCCGGTCGAGCAGAAAAATTTTCCGTAAGAATGTTACTGGAATCGACCGGACTTGCGACCGGACATGCAAGTCCGGTTGGACCAAAAATTTTCCCGATGAAACCTACTGGAATGGACCGGACTTGCCAAGGTCGGTCGCAAGTCCGGTCCTGACAAAAAAAAAAAAAATTTAATTTAAATAGTAATTGTATATATATATGTATATGTATACCCATACATATATGTATATGTATATGTGTGTAAGCATGCAAACCTTAAGTGAGAAGATAGAAACTTACGTAAAGGAAAAGTAAGTAAGTAAAGTATAAGTGTAAGAAATATAAGGACATAGTAATTATGAGATAATTAATGATAGTTAAATTAATCATTCGATTGTATGTATGTAATAGGACTTGATTTGTGACATCGAAGGACGTTTGGAATTACGTACGACGGTGAACGGTATGGATTCCTCATGCCCCGGGTGCTATCTTGGTTACTCTGATTTGTGTGTTGTGTGCTAATTGATCACCAAATAAGATAAATGCACGAATCGGAGTTAAGATGCATACTTGTGGATATGTAGTGTTGTATGATGTTGTATACTTTCTTAAATTCTCAGTTTGTATACTTCATGAAATGTATGGATGATATGAATGTGTGTATGTATGTCGTATTGTACCGTGACCGTTATTTACTGTGTATGGACTTCTAACTTGTTCCTAACAAGCTAACCATCCTAACTTAAAATGGTAATTAAATTGGAATGAGTAGAAGTCCGATATAGTTTCGGCCACGCGTGAGGATGCGGAGTCACGAGAGGTTGGCTCCAATTCCTGACTCTTAAACTGGTCCGCGGCCCAAATCCCTTAAGTGGGTAGCATCCCGGATTAGTGAGTCAAGTAAATCCCGGATGTGGGACGGTGTAGTCCCCAAGGCCGGAGGTCCCGACGACTTGACTTGAGTATAAGTAAGTAAGTAAGAATGAGTAAGTAAAGTGATTGAAAGTAAGTAAGTGTAAGTAAGAAGAAGTAAGTAATGAGTAAAAGAGTAAAGCATTCCGATTAACCCGGATGCTCAATTTGGCTAACCTTGTGAAGGTAAGTAAGAGGTGTAATTGTATCGTTGCCTTGAATTGTGTAATGTATTGTATAGCATGTATATTGTATGAAGAGCATGTATGTATGAAATAAATGAACTGCATGTTTAGTGGACGTCAAATAGTCGGCGTGCCCTAGCTAGCACGCGGTATATGCGGAGTCCATATGCAGCTTTTGCTGAGCCCCTTGGGGCACCATTTTTACTACACGCAGGTACCCGCGAAGGATGAGGACTAGGAAGTTGAAGTTTAATTTCTTGTCTTCTTTTTGTATGTAAACAATGAATTGGGAATGGTGTACTGAGTAGTACATGGCTATAGATTTTTGACTAGCCGGTGTACCATGGGGTACACCTTTTTGGGATAAATGTGAAAGGAGTATGATTGGTATAGATGAGAACCTTAGAAACTCATTCTTTTGGAAGTTGGATTTGGGATGTAAGTATACACTTTAAAATACTCGGTAATCCTAGGATGTAAGAATGTATTTTGTATTTGATATGCATTATGTTAGTAGCTCGGTACACTATTGGCATCAGACCGTCACTGTAAGTACTAGTAGCCTAGCTAACCGTATGGGCGGTTAGCGGCATTGTTTCACCCGCCGTAGGAAGTAGTAATATTCCGCTGCGAACTCGTAGGATTAACAGGACGATTAGACGGTAAGCTTAGGACTAGCGGTTGGGGTGTTACAGTTGTAATTAAAGTTATTCTGAACTAAAGATAAGATAAATGAGTTTAGTAACTCGATTAAGTTATAATAAAATGCGTCTACAACACTATGATTTCAATATACAAGATGTAGGTCTTAATTAAGTTAAGGGAAAGACTTAATCATAATGGGTTGTCTAGTAGAAATTGTTTAAATACATAATCTTTACATTGTGAGATAATAGTATAGTATTCTGAGATGAGTCCATCATAGGTCATAATACAATGTTTATTTTAAATTAAGAATAGAGGTATTGAGCTTAAGATTATTGTCGAAATTCTTAGATTTAATTATATAACATAAACACATTTATGATATAGAGGTCTCAAAGTCTTGAATGTGAGGATTGTGGTTAAGTATGAATAAAGTGGATAGGAGTGGACAATTAGCCAATGTTGATCGAATACATTCCTTGATCTTACCACCTTGGGCTATACAACGTTCTTAGATAACACAAAGATTATACATAACATTTAAGTGAGGGCTTAAAAGATAATTGAGAGTTTGAAATAAGAGTAAGGAGTTTATTTAAGCGTAACATAGGCTACAAGTGATTGATGGTAGATTATCTTTAATGTTCTTCAGAGTATTGTTGATTGTTTACGCAAGTTGATTAGAACTGCTACAGCGTTACCCAGGTACGATTTCTCGTACTCAGCTTGACGTGTTTTGGACTTTATGGAATGTTTTGTACGATTTCTCGTACTCAGCTTGTTGTGTTTGGACTCTATGGAATGTTTTGTACGATTTCTCGTACTCAGCTTGTTGTGTTTGGACTCTATGGAATGTTTTGTACGATTTCTCGTACTCAACTTGACGTGTTTTGGACTTTATGGAATGTTTGGTACGATTTCTCGTACTCAGCTTGACGTGTTTTGGACTTTATGGAATGTTTTGTACGATTTCTCGTACTCAGCTTGATGTGTTTTGGACTTTATGGAATGTTTTGTACGATTTCTCGTACTACGTTATTTTGGCTGATTGACTTGTGGAATGTTTTGGAAAACGCTAACTGGAGGAACTTCAAAAAAAGGAAATGGTTGTGTGACTGACTCAGCTTGTGTGACTAACTGAGCCTTGGATGTGGAAACTCACTTGGGTATTGGTTCCTATTTGTGTCGTCTGTTAGACATTGATACTTAGGGTTACGCTTCTGCACTCTGTAGGACTGAGTGTTTTGGTATGCTCTGGGTAGTTGGTGATCTAGTGGGGATTTGGAAAAGGTCAATCTTGGAAATCTTTCCTTCGACGTGCGCGCGTTCTCAATGGTAACAGTAGGGGGCTGTATATCCCTCGCCCATAGGGGCATTGATATTAACAGCAGGGGGCTTGTATATCCCTCGTCCATCAGGACATTTTTAATTTAACAGCAGGGGGCTGTATATCCCTCGCCCATAGGGGCATTGAATTTAACAGCAGGGGGCTGTATATCCCTCGTCCATCAGGACATTTAAATCTGACAGCAGGGGGCGTATAATCCCTCATCCCATATGGACATTGATATCTGGCGGTGGGGGCCATCTCTCCCAATTGAATTATTCCACCATGAGTTATTGGTTCTTGGATCTACTTATTATTCCTAGTCCTTCGTGACTATCTGAGTCTTTATACTCCGAACGGGAATGGTTCTAACATCAACAATGGATGCTTACTAACTATGTGGTGTGACTACTTAAGTGGATGATGTGTTGGAAGTTCTCTATCTCTATCTTTGTCTTGTTTTCTTTTCTCTTTAACCTGATTGTTTTGAAGTGCTTTATCTGTTTGTACTTTTAAGAGTTGGTTTCATGTTACTGTTTATTTTGAAGAGTTATGTTTTAAGTTTGTTTTTTTGAGAATTGTACCAGTTCCATTCCAGGGAAGACCCGTCCCTTTCGGGGTGGGCTGCTTGGTTTCATCTGAGGTACAAATGATGTACAGGTGGCCACGACGAGCATGAGTGATTGGGATGGGATTAGGTTTATGGAGAGTGAATGTGTTTTAGTATTGTTATGTTTATGTTAAGTTTTCTCGAAGTTCAGACCGTAACTTGGTTAATTGTAATGGTTGTAATTGGTGAGGTTTGGTGCCGGGTGTTTGGAACCCGATGGTCTGTAAACGCCAGTAGAGATTTTATATTCCGCTGTATTTATTGTAAATAGGGGCGTTACAGAAAGTGGTATCAGAGCGTAGTTACGCTCTGAACCCGAGAAAACAAGCCGAGTGAAATACTTAGATTATAAGTGCACTTAAAACTGGGGAATTGGGGTAGAATTGGGAAGTGAGGATTCCAGTAAGGCGCGACTCCTAACCCTTCTTAGATTAGTGAATGATTTCTTTATACACTTTTCTTTTTATGAATGTCTGTAGAGAATGGTGTGCTGTTGTTCTGTTCGAACATTAAACTACAGTAGAAATATAGGTTGGAATATCATCTATTGAGTACGATAAGATTTTGGTTGAGATAAACCAAATATTAAGCTATTTTTTAAAAGCATACTCATGGAGAATACATTGCTAAAAATGCAATCCTTTAAAAGCTAGTACACAAATTCCTAGAATTTTAAAGAATAATTTTGGTTGAAAACAGTATACAAATAGAACTGTACATAACTAAATTAGTATTGATCTTATGTGAAAGTACTTCAACTCCTTTAAGGTTTGAAAATAAATCTCATGAACTACTTGATATCAATTTATTACCTAAAGATAATGTTTAAGATAGATCTTAAGTCTAGAAAATTATTAAGCTAACAAGAACTAGTAGCGTATTAGAAAAGATCAACAGCTGAACTTGTAAAACACATTAAAACTCTATGTTAACTTTAGAAAGAAAACACATAAACCTAACACCCTACGGGAAGTGCCTGGTGCGACGAACTCCTAGGCTGAAAGTAGTGGGGGTGCACACCCACTTCTAGAAGTTTAGGGGCTAGACAAGCCTTGTCACCTAACTGTAAATAATCTTCTATGCAGGTGATGGATTGTGTTGAACTTGAGGGGAAGTGGTGGTAAGACGTTACCATCATGAAATCTTGAGCTAGGCATATTTCATTGCTAACCACAATGAACAAATCAATATTTGTATCTTAAGATCCGGTATTAAAACTCATAAATGTAAAGGGTTTATTGAGTTAAATCTTTGGTGAAAAATACCTATATATGGAGGAAGGGGATTAAGTTTGGGTACTCCAAGATACAACATCTACCCCTGGTTGGATCTAAAAAAAAAATCAATAAAAGAAGTTACTTAAAGATTGAGTGAAGAGAAGAGTAATACTAAACTAAGTATCATTGATCCTTAAATACTTGAGTATTGAGCATCTTAAAAAAAAATTGAGAGTTACTTAAAGATTGAAAATCCTCATGTTTACTTGGATGTTTAACATTATACATGTATAAAATTTTAAAAGACACACTAAGAGTGATGTTCACCAAAAGCCACCATTGTCTAAGAGAGTACTAAGATTTAATAATCAGAAGAATACCTACATAGAACAAACCCTAAGAAAAATAATCACCAAGAGTGAGTGAGTTTTCATTAGACTAGTACATTTGACTTAAAATTTTATATAGAGTCCCTATCTTGAAAAATAAATTTTAAGATAAAGAAATCAGATGTTGGAGCTACATTATAATTGATAAGAACTTCCTTAGATTCTCCCTTGGGTGAAATTATGTAAATATATAATAAGTAAATTTTATGAAGTAAACACTGAATGATTCGTCTAAAATATGATAGTTAATTATAAAAACAATTGAAACTTGAAAAGTCATAGAAAATATTTATTTTATAGAGTTTTAACATATGGTTGGCTATAAACCCTTGAAGATAATTTTGGAAGATTATTAAATGATCTGAAATATTATTCTAAACTACTCAAGTATGTTACACCTGATTTATAGCTTGTTAATACAATTGATATGATAAATGATCATATATGGACATATAAATTTGTATCAGACATTAAACGAATGGATAATAATCATAAGATAAAATTTTATAATCACCAAGGAAATACAAATACATAACAATCAAGAGATACAGATATATGTAACGATCATAGATAAAATCAACGGTGCAGTAAAATTTACAACAAAGTTGGTTAATAAGGTGTTGAATTCTTTGATTGTGCCGTTAGTAGCGGTACGAGGGCGTACCTTAGCTCTTTTAAGGGGGATATGCTGGCATACTCCTCCTTCGTTATCTCATCCGGATTATGCCTCGTGGCATTATTAGTAATGAGAGGTGTATGTATGTACGTAGTTTTACGTTGTGGCACAGTACTTTGTCACGTTTGTGTTGTGTTTTGTTTCAGTTTATATTTTGATTCACTTTGATTTGATTTCGGTACTTCGATTTCGGTACCCTTGAGTGGAATGTTGAAATGGAGATAAAGGATTGGAATGGTATGGATATCATTGAAACTATTATTGTTTCAGCACACCTGAAGCGGTGTGAGTGCCTATTAGTTGATTGTTAAACTTCGAGGCGAAGTTCCTTTTAAGGGGGATATGCTGAAATACCCCTAAATTAATTTAAATTAATTTAGGGGATTTCTTTTATTAAAAAATTAAATTATGATATGGAATAATGAATATTAAATTATTATATGGGATTGTGAAATTTATTTAGGGGTTTTCTTCTATTTAACCCTAATTATTATACATTATTATATAGTATTATGAATTTAATAATAAGATTTATAAGTCAATAAATCTTGGGAAAATTATTAAACACTCCATATATATTATAAAGATTTTGGGAAGTGTTGGAACATTGTTTTGAAATATGAAAGTCAATATAAAATTCTAGAAACCTTAAAGCTTATTAAGCCTTGCTAGAGTTGACTTTTTGAGAATGGTCAAACCAGGCCATGAAACCTATACCAATAAATAGGTTATGAAAAACCATGAAGATTGATAAAAAGAACGTCAAAAACGGATCATCCTAGCCAAAGTTATGCTAGATTGAAGTTTTGAATCAAAATTTTATAACTGCCACGTGTCAGCCTCTCGTGCGCCCCAACACTTAGTCAATTCTATCTCCTTGTTTTTCTCCAACAATCATCCGATTTTGACCTAACTTGTGACGGCTATATCTCACTCGTTACTTCAAATTTCCCAGTGCCGTCTTCTCTATTCTTTTCTCCTTAATTCCCTCTTTACAACCATAACTCATACAAGCCCTAACTCATTCTACATCGACGGGAAAGTTGATCCAAAGTTGCCAGCTTTCGAGTTCGTAACCCAGGTTCCAGTTTTCATTCGATTACAGGTAAAGTTCGTCTTGCCATAACTTCCTCGTCTTTCAACCAAATTTCGATTTCTATAGCTCGTTGTGTAGATCTCTAATCCATCTACAACTTTCATGTTTATTCCCAAGCCTGATTCGTAACCGTTTGGAAGATATAGTCGCCCAAAGTCTCTGATTTTTCAGCACATAAAATCATAGAAAAACGACAGGTAAACTCGTAACTTTCGGGTCAATTTTCTTTCTGTATAATGCAAATTAGATTGAGTTCTTGTTATCATTGTGTAGATCTATGTCCCATATTTCGATTGAGCCAAAGAACAAAGTCTAACTCAATCTGTACCCCAAGTTATAGAGTCGCAAAGTAGGCTACCCAAACGGTCAAGCTCGAACAGTTTTCCAGAACCCGATCTTGAAATCGCTTCGATTCGAGCAATTCCGGTGAGTTTCCGATCAAATTGCTCCGATAATGTTGTTCGTAGTGTTGTTTTCGACCTAACCCATGTTTTAATTGAATCAATTACGTGCCATATTAAGGGAATTCGTCGGATTTGTTTTCGAATTGAACTCAGAAACTAATAAGAACCCTAACTCTCGAATCAAATTCGAATCTTGATGAACTCTGCATTAAAATTGGGGAAATCGGTACCAATAGAACCGAAATTTGATTACGAATCCATAGAAACAAAAATCACTCAATTTCGTTCTGTAGATTAGGAGTTATCATCGATCCATATTCGAATTGAATTGTAAATGCGTATGTGAGAGCTTGAACTCTGGTGTTTTTATTGATTTCTGTATTACAAATTTTACATTGTAAAGTACCGATTCATATATACACGGCTAAGCTAACAACTTTCCTATCTATAAGCAACTATATCTCAGAGTATCTAGGATTTACTAAACAAAATATAAACAACCTTATACAAAGCAACCAAAATAATCAAATAATAAATACCGCTTATTTACCAAGAGATAAACATGCAACACATGACTATTATAACCCCAATAATTTAGTACTCGGGTCGCAGTTTAGAATCGGGGAAGAACTTGAGTTTCAGGGACCGTCCGATCAGAGTTTAAAGGATTGGACGGTCCAGATTAGATCTGGCGATTTAAAGTTGTTTTAGGGTTTTAGTAAATTCCAGTAAATAGCCTTAACTTGCCGGGTTAATTTAAATATCTTCCGAATGTATTTTGACTTGAAATTTTAACCATAGATTCCTTATTTTATCTAGTTTATTTTGATGTAAATTATTATGGTTTTGGAGTTTTTAAACATAAGTTATGATTTTTACAAGTTACGGGTTTTCTGGAATTATTTGGCTAAATTAAAAAGATATTTTTATGAAATAAAAATTTTATAATATGTCTAAAATGTTATAGTTACTGTATATTAAATTTGGGAATTTTTGAGCAGTGGTAAAGGGTTTTAAAAATTGTGTTTATGAGTTTTTCATAAGAATAACCTATAATACAAGGTTTTTAATGTAATCAAAAATTAAAGTAAGGTTGGTTAATTACCTTTTAAGCTGGGGAAAATAAAGGGAACTAAATTAACATTTTATAACAGTAAGTTTATAAATGTTTTGTATAAATCCTAGTATATATATGAATATATACACAGTAAACATAATAAAATTAAATACCTTATAGGAAATATAATACGAAGGAATTAATAAGTTAAACTAAACCTCTACATAATACAAATAGAAGAATATTATATGAGGTGGTATTAAATTATAGTAATGTATTAGGCTTAAAGAGTTACCTTTAAATTTCTAAGATTCATATAAACAGTGTTAAAATACATGTATATATTTAGTCAATGACCCCAATGTAAATCTATAATTGGGTTAAGAAATTAATAAGTTAAAATTTAGGAGTATTTGTAATTAGAGTACATAAAGTGTTACACAAATAGATCTTATTATATAATTAATAATAAAATAAATGAAATACTTTTACATTTAAATGTTCTTATTATATAAACAATAGTAAAATAAATGAGTTACTTTTACATCTACATGTGAAGAGGATAAATAAGTCTAGATTTAATTATTTCTTAATATTTATAGTATTGAGTAATAACTTAATATTTTAAAATAAAATCATTAAAAGGATTATGATATAAAACTATATTAACCTATGATTAGGAGATCAATCTAAATAATAATCCTTAAGTTTCTTGGAATTAGTTAAGCCATATAAAATACATTCATTATCAATATTCAGGATGTGAGTTTATAAATAAGTGATGTACATAATAGTTAAAGATTTAAAAAGGTTTGCAAATAGAAATTTGATACTTAAAATCATTGAACCTTTAATTAGATGAAACTAGGTTACATAAGAGATTATATTGATTTACCTTTTGACACTGGAAAAATTAATGTGTCATTTGAATATAAGGTATGGGGATTTCTCAGAATATGTTATCTTATTAAATAGTTAACAGTTTCACTTACGATCCATAATTTAATTTTTGATAAATTCTACCTTATGTAGATATATTGTCCATCCTAAATACAATAAAGGAAATTAATTTATTAAGTTATACCTTTGAAACCTTTAGGTTTTGTAAACAATTTAAAACGTATTTAAGACTTAAGTTTAGTGAAGTTTAGTATAAAAGGTTTATACATAGCCTATGGAGGGAATGTGTGTAAAAATAGAACATTTAGGAAATTAAATGTAAGTAAGGATACATAAAAGATTATCTTAAAACACCTTATTATATAGTTATGATAAAGTAAATAATATACCCTGTGGATACTAAATGTAAGAGTTCTATGAGTCTAAGTTAATTATAATATGGTTATTTCAAGATGAAAAGTAATTTAACATCTTATGACAAGATTTTAGATGGTTGTAATTAAAGTTATTCTGAACTAAAGATAAGATAAATGAGTTTAGTAACTCGATTAAGTTATAATAAAATGCGTCTACAACACTATGATTCCAATATACAAGATGTAGGTCTTAATTAAGTTAAGGGAAAGACTTAATCATAATGGGTTGTCTAGTAGAAATTGTTTAAATACATAATCTTTACATTGTGAGATAATAGTATAGTATTCTGAGATGAGTCCATCATAGGTCATAATACAATGTTTATTTTAAATTAAGAATAGAGGTATTGAGCTTAAGATTATTGTCGAAATTCTTAGATTTAATTATATAACATAAACACATTTATGATATAGAGGTCTCAAAAGTCTTGAATGTGAGGATTGTGGTTAAGTATGAATAAAGTGGATAGGAGTGGACAATTAGCCAATGTTGATCGAATACATTCCTTGATCTTACCACCTTGGGCTATACAACGTTCTTAGATAACACAAAGATTATACATAACATTTAAGTGAGGGCTTAAAAGATAATTGAGACTTTGAAATAAGAGTAAGGAGTTTATTTAAGCGTAACATAGGCTACAAGTGATTGATGATAGATTATCTTTAATGTTCTTCAGAGTACTGTTGATTGTTTGTGCAAGTTGATTAGAACTGCTACAGCGTTACCCAGGTACGATTTCTCGTACTCAGCTTGACGTGTTTTGGACTTTATGGAATGTTTTGTACGATTTCTCGTACTCAGCTTGTTGTGTTTGGACTCTATGGAATGTTTTGTACGATTTCTCGTACTCAGCTTGTTGTGTTTGGACTCTATGGAATGTTTTGTACGATTTCTCGTACTCAGCTTGACGTGTTTTGGACTTTATGGAATGTTTGGTACGATTTCTCGTACTCAGCTTGACGTGTTTTGGACTTTATGGAATGTTTTGTACGATTTCTCGTACTCAGCTTGATGTGTTTTGGACTTTATGGAATGTTTTGTACGATTTCTCGTACTACGTTATTTTGGCTGATTGACTTGTGGAATGTTTTGGAAAACGCTAACTGGCTTTAAGAGGAACTTCAAAAAAAGGAAATGGTTGTGTGACTGACTCAGCTTGTGTGACTAACTGAGCCTTGGATGTGGAACTCACTTGGGTATTGGTTCCTTCTATTTGGTGTCCCGTTAGACATTGACTGCTTAGGGTTTACGCTTCTGCACTCTGTAGGACTGAGTGTTTTGGTATTGCTCTGGGTAGTTGGTGATCTAGTGGGGATTTGGAAAAGGTCAATCTTGGAAATCTTTCCTTCGACGTGCGCGCGTCTTCAATGGTAACAGCAGGGGGCTGTATATCCCTCGCCCATAGGGGCATTGATATTTAACAGCAGGGGGCTGTATATCCCTCGTCCATCAGGACATTTTTAATTTAACAGCAGGGGGCTGTATATCCCTCGCCCATAGGGGCATTGATATTTAACAGCAGGGGGCTGTATATCCCTCGTCCATCAGGACATTTAAATCTGACAGCAGGGGGCTGTATATCCCTCGTCCATATGGACATTGATATCTGGCGGTGGGGGCCATCTCTCCCAATTGAATTATTCCACTCATGAGTTATTGGTTCTTGGATCTATCTTATTATTCCTAGTCCTTCGTGACTATCTGAGTCTTTATACTCCGAACGGGAATTGGTTCTAACATCAACAATGGATGCTTACTAACTATGTGGTGTGACTACTTAAGTGGATGACTTGTTTTGGAAGTTCTCTATCTCTATCTTTGTCTTGTTTTCTTTTCTCTTTAACCTGATTGTTTTGAAGTGCTTTATCTCTGTTTTACTTTTAAGAGTTTGGTTTCATGTTACTGTTTATTTTGAAGAGTTATGTTTTATAAGTTTGTTTTTTTTAGAATTGTACCAGTTCCATTCCAGGGAACTGACCCGTCCCTTTCGGGGTGGGCTGCTTGGTTTCATCTTGCAGGTACAAATTGATTTACAGGTGGCCACGACGAGCATGAGTGATTGGGATGGGATTAGGTTTATGGAGAGTGAATGTGTTTTAGTATTGTTATGTTTATGTTAAGTTTTCTCGAAGTTCAGACCGTAACTTGGTTAATTGTAATGGTTGTAATTGGTGAGGTTTGGTGCCGGGTGTTTGGAACCCGATGGTCTGTAAACGCCAGTAGAGATTTTATATTCCGCTGTATTTATTGTAAATAGGGGCGTTACAAATCATCAGACCGAAACAGTAAGTAATAGTAGCCTTGTTAACCTTGGAGGGTTAACGGCGTTGTATCACCCGCCGGGAGTAGGTAAGTATTCCGCTGCGAGAAGGGTAAGTATGGAATTGATTAGAGGATAACGGAAGGATTAGCGGTTGGGGTGTTACAAAAATATTAATAAAGAATAATAATAATTAATGGCTATAATTGAATATCTACATATATTTTAACTTCACTAACGAAAAATTGTTTTTAAATGTAATATAAAATATGTTGCCCTGAATAGCATGGTTTGTTTCTTCTTTACAAATATATCTAAAAAATTTATTCATAAATTAATATAGATACATATTATAAATTAATTGTGACTACAATATTAATAAAGAATAATAATAATTAATGGCTATAATTGGATATCTACATATATTTTAACTTCACTAACGAAAAATTGTTTTTAAATGTAATATAAAATATGTTGCCCTGAATAGCATGGTTTGTTTCTTCTTTACAAATATATATAAAAAATTTATTCATAAATTAATATGTATACATATTATAAATTAATTGTCACTAAAATATTAATAAAGAATAATAATAATTAATGGCTATAATTGGATATCTACATATATTTTAACTTCACTAACGAATTTTTTTTTTAAATGTAATATAAAATATGTTGCTCAGAATAGCATGGTTTGTTTCTTCTTTACAAATATAGCTAAAAAATGTATTCATAAATTAATATAGATACATATTATAAATTAATTGTCACTAAAATATTAATAAAAAATAATAATAATTAATGGCTATAATTGGATATCAACATATATTTTAACTTCACTAACAAAAAATTGTTTTTAAATGTAATATAAAATATGTTGCTTTGAATAGCATGGTTTGTTTCTTCTTTACAAATATATCTAAAAAATTTATTCATAAATTAATATAGATACATATTATAAATTAATTGTCACAAAAATATTAATAAAGAATAATAATAATTAATGGCTATAATTGAATATCTACATATATTTAAACTTCACTAACAAAAAATTGTTTTTAAATGTAATATAAAATATGTTGCCCTGAATAGCATGGTTTGTTTCTTCTTTACAAATATGTCTAAAAAATTTATTCATAAATTAATATGTATACATATTATAAATTAATTGTCACTAAAATATTAATAAAGAATAATAATAATTAATGGCTATAATTGAATATCTACATATATTTAACTTCGCTAACAAAAAATTGTTTTTAAATGTAATATAGAATATGTTGCCCTGAATAGCATGGTTTGTTTCTTCTTTACTAATATATCTAAAAATTTTATTCATAAATTAATATGTATACATATTATAAATTAATTGTCTTTAAAATATTAATAAAGAATAATAATAATTAATGGCTATAATTGGATATCTACATATATTTTAACTTCACTAACGAAAAATTGTTTTTAAATGTAATATAAAATATGTTGATCTGAATAGCATGGTTTGTTTCTTCATTACAAATATATCTATAAATTTTATTCATAAATTAATATGTATACATATTATAAATTAATTGTCACTAAAATATTAATAAAGAATAATAATAATTAATGGCTATAATTGGATATCTACATATATTTTAACTTCACTAACAATAAATTGTTTTTAAATGTAATATAAAATATGTTGCTCAGAATAGCATGGTTTGTTTCTTCTTTACAAATATATCTAAAAATTTTATTCATAAATTAATATGTATACATATTATAAATTAATTGTCACTAAAATATTAATAAAGAATAATAATAAATAATGGCTATAATTGAATATCTACATATATTTACCTTCGCTAACAAAAAATTGTTTTTAAATGTAATATAAAATATGTTGCCCTGAATAGCATGGTTTGTTTCTTCTTTACTAATATATCTAAAAATTTTATTCATAAATTAATATGTATACATATTATAAATTAATTGTCTTTAAAATATTAATAAAGAATAATAATAATTAATGGCTATAATTGGATATCTACATATATTTTAACTTCACTAACGAAAAATTGTTTTTAAATGTAATATAAAATATGTTGATCTGAATAGCATGGTTTGTTTCTTCTTTACAAATATATCTATAAATTTTATTCATAAATTAATATGAATACATATTATAAATTAATTGTCACTAAAATATTAATAAGGAATAATAATAATTAATGGCTATAATTGAATATCTACATATATTTTAACTTCACTAACAAAAATTGTTTTTAAATGTAATATAAAATATGTTGCCCTGAATAGCATGGTTTGTTTCTTCTTTACAAATATATCTAAAAAATTTATTCATAAATTAATATAGATACATATTATAAATTAATTGTGACTAAAATATTAATAAAGAATAATAATAATTAATGGCTATAATTGGATATCTACATATATTTTAACTTCACTAACGAAAAATTGTTTTTAAATGTAATATAAAATATGTTGCTCTGAATAGCATGGTTTGTTTCTTCTTTACAAATATAGTCGAAAATTGTATTAATAAATTAATATATATACATATTATAAATTAATTGTCTTTAAAATATTAATAAAGAATAATAATAATTAATGGCTATAAATGGATATCTACATATATTTTAACTTCACTAACGAAAACTTGTTTTTAAATGTAATATAACATATGTTGCCCTGAATAGCATGGTTTGTTTCTTCTTTACAAATATAGCTAAAAAATGTATTCATAAATTAATATAGATACATATTATAAATTAATTGTCACTAAAATATTAATAAAAAATAATAATAATTAATGGCTATAATTGGATATCTACATATATTTTAACTTCACTAACAAAAAATTGTTTTTAAATGTAATATAAAATATGTTGCTTTGAATAGCATGGTTTGTTTCTTCTTTACAAATATATCTAAAAAATTTATTCATAAATTAATATAGATACATATTATAAATTAATTGTCACTAAAATATTTGTAACACCCCTACCATTAATACATGCTTACCGTCCAATCTCCTTACACGTCAGATATACGCAGCGGATACTTACTTACATACAATGGGTGATACAATGCCGTTAGCCACCCACGTGGTTAACAAGGCTACTATTACTGCTTACTGCTTACTGCATCGGTCTGATGGACCGGAATCCCGAGTATTACAGATCTACCATATATATTTCATACACCAATACATGCTACATTCTTTCATTCGATACAATACTTCAAATACCATACAATATAATCCACATACCGAGTTTACTAAGAACCTTATACAAATATACTACCTCTTCAAAGTTCATACGTACTCACTACGAGACTACTTACTACCCGTTCCTCACAAACTACTTACTCCTAATTACGAAGGTGTGCCTCCGGTCTCTTCCTTGACCATATTCTATTCGGGTACCTGCACACTAAAAAATGTCCCCCGAAGGGGTCAGCTTTCGCCGAGCATGATAACCGCATACCCCGCGTACTAGTGAGGGTACGCCGACCACTTGGTCGAATACATGCGGTTCATTTTCATACAAGCATACATGCATACATGCTCTTATACATAATATTACAATCCATTACGCAAGACATACACACATACATACACATCATTACATGCAAGAGGTACCACATAAACCATTCCATACATACTTACCTTCTTCCGAATTACACATACACATTACATACACCATATTCAATTCTTGTTAGCTTCATTGGTCCACCCGGGTTAATCGGGTGGAGATTACTCTTTTACTCGTTACTTCATACATATGCATACATACTCATACATACTTACGGATCCATACTTACTTACTCTTACTCTTACTCAAGTTAAGTCGTCGGGACCTCCGGCCCTGGGGACTACACCGTCCCACCTCCGGGATTTACTTGACTCACTAATCCGGGATGCTACCCATTTAAGGGATTTGGGCCGCGGACCAGTTTAAGAGTCAGGATTTGCAGCCAACCTCTCGTGACTCCGCATCCTCACGCGTGGCCGAAGCTATATCGGACTTGTACTCATTCCAATTTACTCACTTAAGTTAGGAGTTAGATAGTTAGGAATTAGCACAAGTCAACATCCAAGCCACAATAATACAATACACATATACACATACATACGAGGTACAATACATTACACAGGTACAATACGAGGTTCGAATACCATTCATCATCATTCATATATTTCATGAATTATACAAACTAGTGCTCAAGTCAATAAACATCAAGCACAACATAAGTCAAGCACAGGTAAGTGCAATATAGTCCGATTCATGCATTTATCTTATTTAGGTGGTCAAATAAGCACACAAATCGGGGTAACCAGATTAGGATACAGGGCATGAAGAAATCATACCGTTCACCGTTGTACTTGTATCCAACTTTCCTCCGGTGTTCACAATCCAAGTTCTATAACATACATGTGATCGAGTGGTTAATTCCCTATGGGTAACCCAACACGTTTCATCCTTTATGTTTCCCAATGTACCATTACTAGTTCCTTAGATTTCATACTTAATTCCAAAATCATTTACTTCACATCATTTCCTAAGCTCATTTTCTTAAGTTCTTATGTGTATATTATTTTCTCCTTACCATCATTGTTCTCCCTATTGTTTACTGCTCAAGCCCAATTTTTTTTTTTTGACCGGACCTCCCCTGTGGGGCGGTCCCTAGGGGCGGTCCGAGACAGAAGCCATTTACACTGCGAGATTCCAGTACTGGACCTCCCCACAGGGGCGGTCCGTAGGGGCGGTCCGAGACAGAAACCAATTTTTTTTTTTAATCTTCTCTGCGCTGGACCTCCCCTGTGGGGCGGTCCCTAGGGGCGGTCCGTGACAGAAACGAATCCGTCCAGCTGAATTCGACTATGGACCTCCCCACAGGGGCGGTCCATAGGGGCGGTCCACAACAGACCCTGTTTTTAAAAGTGTTTTTCTACTCATTCTGGACTCCGAATTCACCCCAATTTTTTTCTACTTATTCCACAATCTTTCCACATGTTTCCTACATGTTTAAACACCTTAAAACATGCATTAAACCTCTCCAAATCATTGGTTAAACCCTTACTCCAATTCTTGCTCAAATTCTACAAATTTCCATTCTTACATTTTGCACTTTGCACACTAGTACACTTCTAACTTTCTCTTGCTAGTTCCCTACCTCCTACCAACTCACTTAATAACCATTCCAAATCCTTTATAACCATTTGCAATAACTATACTCAAGTTCTTCATTCATTTCCAAGGTTATGCACACCAACTTTCTTCCTAAAATTCAAGGTACTAATACACTGTTTTGCTACAGATTTTGATTCTCACTTCCTCCATCTATAGCTCCCTCTTACAATGCCATTCCTAAGGCTTATAATGCATTACACATCTCTCCTAAACTACCCACCTACTAGCTCCAATCAAAATCTGTTTCAAATACATGTTTTCACCTAGTTCCTAGTTCTTAAGTTCTCTAGTTTCTAGGTAAATTTTGACATAGTCTCCCCTATATTTTTACATTCTCACCCCACGTTTTAGCTCACAAAACATCACTCATTTCACCTGCTTGTAAACAGCATTAATATACCAACTCTCCAACACAATACTACACACTAAACACTTCTAAAATTCCTGCACTCAACATGTAATTCCCATCTAGTTTGTGACAGTTTTTAAATGTCTTTTTAAGTTTCAAAATGGTTTTGTTCTTCTTCCACATTACACTACTACTCATTACCATTTTACAATACCCATTTACACTACTAAAAATCTGTTACATGATTATTTACAAGACTACACAAGTGAGTATCATTTACCTTGCTCTTCTTCTAGCTTTTCCTTTCTTCTTCTTGCTTCTTTCTTTCTTCCTTTCTTTTCCTCTTTTCCCAACAGCTATGAAGTTTCAAGCACTACACTACAGCCCATACATGCCACCGTTCAATTCAACTAACCCTTAGATCATATTAAAGCTTTTAAGGCAAGTTTCTAGGGTTTGGGGATTCATTACCTTGCAAAGGAGTAAGTGAGGCTTGGAACAGCACTAGAGCAATATTTCTACTCCTTCAACAATGCCAAAATCGGCTGGAACAAAAAGGATAGGAGCTCAACACTTAGAAATCTCTATTTTGCAAATAAGAGCAAGGAAAGGTAATGCTTTTCGATTTCTTTTTACCTTAACCCAAAGAGGTGAAGGAGGGCCTTCTAATGGTGGTCTTGAAGCTCCAAAGCAAGAATACCCATGGAGATGAAAATGCTCGTTTTCGAATTTGGAAAAGAGAATAGTGTTCTCCTTGGTGAGAGGAACACAATGGTATAGTTTTTGTAATTTTTGGAGAAGGTTTGGACACTTAACAAGAGGAGAGAAGTGAGGTTTTTGGTGAGTTGCTCAATTCTCCATTGTTGTCGCATGGGAAGAAGAAAGGAAATTGAGAGGGTGAGTGAGGGGGCTGTACGTGAGTGAAAATAGAGAATGGGAGAGAGAGTAAAATAAAGTAATAGGTTACTTTATTAGTTTGTCCACTAGTGCATTAGGAAAAATTAAAAGAGTGAGAGAGAGCATATACAATCGACCCCCTCATCACTTCCTACAGATTTTTGATTTTTATTTCTAATAGTGGACACACTAGTTTGGTTTATTTATGCTTTTGCCCCACAACTTCCCGTTTTTGACAGTTTTTACTATTTCCTCGTTTTATCGGTTTTATTGGCTCTAGACCTTCACTAATGTTTATTAATGACGTTTTGGTTGACCAAAATTAGTACGAGCCTATTTGACCCGCTTAAAGACGTGTTTTCCCGGTTTCCTCGAAAAACGCGCTTTAAGGTTCGTTTGTGTTTTAAATCCGTTTTAAGGATCCGTTTTCTTCGGGAGTTGTTCCCATATATTATTTTGGCCTTGTTAAGCCTTTAGAATCCATATATTACGCTAACCGAGGTCTCATACCTCCTATGGTTATTTAACGCTTATTTAGCGTTTTACGCTTTTTAAGCGTTTCTTTATTTCTTTTGGATTTATTTTTCCTTACCAATATTACTTAGGCACTATTAGGCTCTTAAATACATATTAGGATTATTTTAATCGCTATATTTAAGGTCGGGGTATTTCAAAAAGTGGTATCAGAGCGAAGTATCGCTCTGATGACTGGAAATACCGAGTTTAGGAATTACCGAGTTAGGAATTAGAAGCTTAGGGCTACGGGCTGAGTGATAGCATTAGAGAGATGCTAGTTAGGAACTCCCGGTGAGTACCGGATACCTACAATACCAGTCCCGCCCGCCGCAAACCCCACTGTGTAACTTGGGAAAGGACACCAGAGAGAAGAAAAGCCTTCTCATACTCGGGGAAACCCGATCTGGCAGTGGTGAATCAATCACACAGTAAACAAGAACCGACATGTAGTAGATTCCAAGAACTGGAAGTCCCGGAGACAGTTCCCGGTTGAACCACAACCCCGCACGTAATAGCGGTAGAATGAGCACTCCAACCACGAGGAGGCTATAACTTGCAATAGCATGGGGCGACCTGCTTAGCAGTCGCGAAACCTAGCTAGTCAACCAACATCAGGACAGAAGCGCTAACCGTGCAACGGAAGGAAAAAGGGAGCAGTAACGGAACCCGAGACACAAGTCCACGGGATAGTAATACTTGAATAATACCACCAACGGTATGCTAGCTGACTAAGGACATAGTCGGGAGCGGTTGACTCCAAAACTACGATGCCATCAAGGTTGCGATACCTGGCCAATATAGCTCAGACAACTGCAAATAACAACCATGAGATATAAACCAATAGGACTACAAGCGTAGTGCCTAAACAAGGAAGGCTCAGTAACCACCACAAATGTGTGGGAACGAGCCACAAGGAGCGACACTAAACCAAATCGAACGGGAACCTCCAAGGAGTGGAGGAGTACCCAGATCTATGACAGCCATGTCTAGACCACCAAGAAGCTACCTAAAGGAGCGAGTATACCAGTTATAGATCAATAAGATCGAGGAAGCGTCAACGAGACTAACAACACAAATGGAAACCATACCGAGATTGGCATAGGATTATCCAAAAACCACCGATACCACGCACTTGCCAAGGCAAGTGCAGTAAAGACAGAGATATGTAAAGGAACACTAACACGTCACAAGTACATAGCAATGTACGGTGACTGTAACCAAACAACCACAGGATCACACATCCTAACAACCAGACGTATGGAACCTTGGAAAGGCCTAACGGCCCGACCACTGTATTTAGAACATACCAGTCAGCGAGAGGCTAGATTTGGTCAAGACCTCAACTGTGGCTATGCCATGAGAGATTTCTTTTAACACCGAACCATTGTTTTAAAACCTAAAATTTTCTTTTCAAAACCACAACCCTCTTTTAAAAACCTTGGATTTTAAAACTAGACCAACAGCATTATGGTGAGTATCATAGGATGATACAAGAGGAGTTGGCAACAGAATACTTCACCTAGGCGTGTGGCCAACACTACGAGTATACCCGTTACGGGATGTGGGACAACCGCACTCTGAAGGAGCTTGTGGGCCCGACATATAGTTGGGTAAGTGGTAACGTATCAACATGGTACCCCATGTATGTATACATGTAGTGTACGACACACGAGAAGTAGTCAACTCCGTTCTACGGACCATCAGTAAGTTCAACCCAGGACAGCTGGACACCTCAGAGGATTAAGTATAAAGGAACTCAGAGAATCCATCTGAAGATGAGGAATAAGAATTAGGAAGTGCAAAGAACACGTGCTAGTAAGTGTAGACATTGAATATGTCTCAGGACATCAAAAATACATGACAGCTGGGAAGTATACCCAGCCTAAACACAGCAAAGCAATCGCCTATAACGTGAACATCACGACGCTCAACAAACGGGACAGAATTCCCAAGAGCAACCCCAAGATTACCACAAGTATACTCCATCATTGAAGGGAATACCAAACCTAGTCTTAAACACTAGGAACAAGCATAAACAGTCTACCCAAGGACGGGAGACGTCATGACCTAAAAGGGGAAAACTCAAGTACAACACCACAAGAAGGTACAGTAGACCACATGTCATCAACATTAGCCGGATGTAACGGCATGCTTCAACAACACTCAGGAGCAATCCTCGAAGGGTGTCTGCGTTGCAACAGTCGAACAACAGCGACATGATAAAAGCACGAAAGTTAGAACGAGCACTCGGTTAGGACCCGAAGGGATTTCACTTAACCGGAAATGCCTAAGATGCTGGGAGACACTTATTAACACCATTTGCCTAAGAAGGTCTCCTATGGACGGAAGCGTGATGCCACGACTTACCATGGAGCCCAATAATACCTCCAACCCACGACAGTATACATGGAGTGGAAACATGTATAAGCAGCTTGCAAAAGCATAGCTGGCAGCAATATGGCTCTAAGGCCACAAACCTGATGCGAGGTGTAACCCTGAACGGTTGCAAAACCCGCACCACCGCTAACAAGACTTGCAAGAAATATTGCCTCACGCGACAAGAAATCAACAACTGGACCATAGATTCAAACCCAACATTCTGAGTGGCTTGTAGTAATGGCCAACCCAATGTCACTGTCACTAGAGCATCAGCCTAGTATACAGTTGACGGAGTTCTTAATTACCGCCATGCCTTCTGTAGCAATGGTAGCACAGAGGCATGAGAATCATGATAATGCCAACATTGGCCTAGTCCACACTTGGACACTACGAGAAACCCAAGGGAAGGTACCCCTCCTCAACCGAAGATCACAAATGCGGTGATGAGGTGAACCCTTAGAAAAGGCTTCCACTTACTATAACAATAAACCACGCAATAGATATTGCCAAGGGGTGATGGAATGAGGAAATCAGATTTCCGAACCATTACGACTTAAAGGAGTAAGCATACTCCATATGTACTCAAGCATGTGGTGAACCATTGTGTAAACACCAACATAGCAAACCTTGTCATTAGACCTATGAGTGGAGACGAACCCCTCAACAAGAGCCTTCACTTGTCAGTGATAGAATACCCTCCAATTGGAGAACGGGACCAGAAAACCCTTGAAGTTTCACGGGATGTCCTGGTAATATACATACAAGCAAAACTACACAACCAGAGCCTAAACCAATGCTCAGCACTGAAAGGCAACAATTATCAAAGCAATTAATGTGAACACACATTGAACACCATGAATGACCAACTTGTGGGAACTCTAAGTGTATTTACACCATAAGGAAATGGTGCCAAGGACAATGTCACTAAGTAAAAAGGAACTACCACAGTAACAGAAACAGTAAAAGCAATGTTGTACAATGAGTAAGAATACGGTGCGCAACAGGCGACCGCTATGAGGGAATAGTTAAGCAATAACACGGAGTATAAGTATGAGATGACACACAGAAATATCCTTTCCTATCACATAAGTGACTTACTCTCAAGCGTTTACGCCTCTGCACTCTGTATGACTGAGTGTTTTGGTATTGCACTTGTGCAGCTAATGATCTAATGGGATGGCTAGGGATATTGAGAATGTAAACCGTAGTAAATCCTTCTTTTCACCAACAGACATGGCAAGCCAATTAAGCAAGCTTAGCAACAACCGTGCGGCCTAAGGCCAAAGAAGCACGAAGAGTGTAAACACACTAACAATCACAAGATGTGAATTCCATCGGAATAAAAAGGTGAAAGGAGACGTAACAAGTCACTAGGACCGACGCATAGAAATGCAAGGTCATATAAGTAAAGAACACCTGTATTGAACCAGAAGAACTGGTATAATCCAGAATCTATTGACAATAGAGGAAGCACTACAACTAAGTGGTGGCTTAACCTCGCCCGACAATAAGTCGGAGGAACTTAGTAAATAATCATGGGAGTACGAATAGCATGTGCAGTAGATTACCAGGGAGCTGGTTACAATCTAAACTCATCGAATTCAACACGGTAAAAGAATACAGAATTTTTAGTAAACCTTATTCCCATAATAGACGGATAAAAGGTTATGTATAGCACATTAAGGATAACAAGAAGGGTGAATAACCCAAGTTATCAGGGTCGCGCAGCAGAAGCTAGTGGGCCCTAGCTAGGAGATTAATGTACCTAGTGAGCATAATAGAATGGCTATTAATGCTTGAAGCCGGTTAGGCTAGAACCGAATAATTATGAGTTAAATAAACTCATATAGGAATCTTGGTGCAAAGACTAAACCATTGGTATGGTTAAGACCCTTTGACCAGAGCATATTGTACAGTATACCGTAGTGAAGCTAAACGCTTCAGTTACCCAAACTGATTAAACCAATGTTTAATAATAATACATATGGTAGATTACGTGGGCGTAATCCCTTTTAAGGGGGGTAGAGCGAAAACCGCTTAACGTAAGTTTTATGAATAAAACACTTAAACCTAATGTGCATAGCACAAATGAGAACAAATTGATGATTGGTACTATGTTAAAAACATAAGTACTCATTCACATGTAATTATGGTAACTAGGCATTAGACATGCAAATACCATATGAGGAGTACCCATCTTGTAACACAGTGTAAGAGTATTAGTAAAAGAAAAGTAATGAGTAGTGGACGGAGCTCCACAAGTATTGTAACCTTTGAAGAAGTAGTACGAAATGAATGAGGATAGTAGATGAATGAAGTTTATGAGTAGCGGAATCGTAAGTAAAATATTTGAAACAATTGAGCAACTAAATCTTATAAAGTAGTATTCCTAGTTAGAATATAGGATATGATGGGAGTAATGGATGGAAGTAGTGAAGGTTGAGGAAATGAGCATTAGGATTGAACCATGGAGTAAAGCATTTGGGAAATAGAGTAGCATGATTGATGGACTGATTCCATCCTTTGGAGATGTATGAATGACTAGGAAGAGTAAAAAGATAAAAATGAAAATAATTGAATTATTGCTTGTTTGAAACTGATGTGGGAAGTCGAACTTGATCCTGATCAGATCAAGGGAAACCGAACACAAATTGGGGTGGAAAGATAGTTCAACACTGATGCTGATCACATCAGGGTCGAATGATTCTTGAAGCTCCCCTCAAGTGGTCACAAAATCACACATAGGATAGAAGTAATGAATATAATTGGAATTTGGAGTTGTATTTTAGAAAATTTAATTGTAGTGTGAAAATTTCCCTTAGTATGGAGAATGAGTTGTAGAAGTTGTACCGAGAAGATAGTAGGTATGTTGTATTATTTCCAAGGGCAGCGGGACATAGAGGAGTCCTGTCTAATGACCTGAGTGCCTGCGGGATTGTAATGTGTATTGCATTGCTTTGGGGATAATTGCACGTATGTATGAACTTTGTAATGAACCGATAGTTATAGTGGATTGGAGTAATATACATTTGGATGGTATGGAATGTAGAGACTTTGAGCAATGAACTTAGGAATTGTAAGGAGGAAGAATGTACGACTTTTGGCATAGACAAGTATGAATGAGCAAGTATCGTAATCCTATAACCTTGAGCAACTTTGAGGACAAAGTTCTTAAGGGGGTAGATTGAAATACCCCGACCTTAAATATAGCGATTAAAATAATCCTAATATGTATTTAAGAGCCTAATAGTGCCTAAGTAATATTGGTAAGGAAAAATAAATCCAAAAGAAATAAAGAAACGCTTAAAAAGCGTAAAACGCTAAATAAGCGTTAAATAACCATAGGAGGTATGAGACCTCGGTTAGCGTAATATATAGATTCTAAAGGCTTAACAAGGCCTAAATAATATATGGGAACAACTCCCGAAGAAATGGATCCTTAAAACGGATTAAAAACACAAACGAACCTTAAAGCGCGTTTTTCGAGGAAACCGGGAAAACGCGTCTTTAAGCGGGTCAAATAGACTCGTACTAATTTTGGTCAACCAAAATGTCATTAATAAACATTAGTGAAGGTCTAGAGCCAATAAAACCGATAAAACGAGGAAATAGTAAAAACTGTCAAAAACGGGAAGTTGTGGGGCAAAAGCATAAATAAACCAAACTAGTGTGTCCACTATTAGAAATAAAAATCAAAAATCTGTAGGAAGTGATGAGGGGGCCGATTGTATATGCTCTCTCTCACTCTTTTAATTTTTCCTAATGCACTAGTGGACAAACTAATAAAGTAACCTATTACTTTATTTTACTCTCTCTCCTCCATTCTCTATTTTCACTCACGTACAGCCCCCTCACTCACCCTCTCAATTTCCTTTCTTCTTCCCATGCGACAACAATGGAGAATTGAGCAACTCAACAAAAACCTCACTTCTCTCCTCTTGTTAAGTGTCCAAACCTTCTCCAAAAATTACAAAAACTATACCATTGTGTTCCTCTCACCAAGGAGAACACTATTCTCTTTTCCAAATTCGAAAACGAGCATTTTCATCTCCATGGGTATTCTTGCTTTGGAGCTTCAAGACCACCATTAGAAGGCCCTCCTTCACCTCTTTGGTTTAAGGTAAAAAGAAATCGAAAAGCATTACCTTCCTTGCTCTTATTTGCAAAATAGAGATTTCTAAGTGTTGAGCTCCTATCCTTTTTGTTCCAGCCGATTTTGGCATTGTTGAAGGAGTAGAAATATTGCTCTAGTGCTGTTCCAAGCCTCACTTACTCCTTTGCAAGGTAATGAATCCCCAAACCCTAGAAACTTGCCTTAAAAGCTTTAATATAATCTAAGGGTTAGTTGAATTGAACGGTGGTATGTATGGGCTGTAGTGTAGTGCTTGAAACTTCATAGCTGTTGGGAAAAGAGGAAAAGAAAGGAAGAAAGAAAGAAGCAAGAAGAAGAAAGGAAAAGCTAGAAGAAGAACAAGGTAAATGATACTCACTTGTGTAGTCTTGTAAATAATCATGTAACGATTTTTAGTAGTGTAAATGGGTATTGTAAAATGGTAATGAGTAGTAGTGTAATGTGGAAGAAGAACAAAACCATTTTGAAGCTTAAAAAGACATTTAAAAACTGTCACAAACTAGATGGGAATTACATGTTGAGTGCAGGAATTTTAGAAGTGTTTAGTGTGTAGTATTGTGTTGGAGAGTTGGTATATTAATGCTGTTTACAAACAGGTGAAATGAGTGATGATTTGGGAACTAGAACATGTGGTGAAATGTAAAAATATAGGGGAGGTTATGTCAAAATTTACCTAGAACTAGAACACTTAAAAACTAGAAAACTAGGTAAAAGTATGTCCTTGTAACAGATTTTAATTGGAGCTGTTTAGTGGGTAGTTTAGGAGAGATGTCTAATGTATTACAAGCCTTGGAAATGACATTATAAGAGGGAGCAATAGATAGAGGAAGTGAGAGACAAAATCTGTAGCATAATACAACTAAAGGAAGAAAATGTAAGTGCTGAAATGAAAATGTAGAAAACAAAGTGTGTGAATTGATATAGAAAAGAGTAATGAGTTAGTAGATGAGTTAAGGAGTGTTTTAAGGTGTTTAAACATGTAGAAAACTTGTGGGAAGGTTAGGGAATGATTAGGAAAAAATTGGGGTGAATTTGGAGTTCAAAATGAGAAGAAAAACACCTTGAAAAATAGGTTCTGTTGTGGACCGCCCCTGTGGGGAGGTCCAGTGGAATCGCGCAGCGTAGATGGTTTCTGTCACGGACCGCCCCTAGGGACCGCCCCACAGGGGAGGTCCAGTGAGAAGATACAAAAATTAAAAAAAAAAATTGGTTTCTGTCTCGGACCGCCCCTACGGACCGCCCCACAGGGAGGTCCAGTCGAAATCCCAGGCCGGATGGCTTCTGTCTCGGACCGCCCCTAGGGACCGCCCCACAGGGGAGGTCCGGTCAAAAAAAAAATTATTTTTTTGGGCTTAAGCAGTAAACCATAGGGAGAATAATGATGGTAAGGAGAAAATAATATACACATAAGAACCTAAGAAAATGAGCTTAGGAAATGATGTGAAGTAAATGATTTTGGAATTAAGTATGAAATCTAAGGAACTAGTAATGGTACATTGGGAAACATAAAGGATGAAACGTGTTGGGTTACCCATAGGGAATTAACCACTCGATCACATGTATGTTATAGGACTTGGATTGTGAACACCGGAGGAAAGTTGGATACAAGTACAACGGTGAACGGTATGATTTCTTCATGCCCTGTATCCTAATCTGGTTACCCCGATTTGTGTGCTTATTTGACCACCTAAATAAGATAAATGCATGAATCGGATATAATGCACTTACCTGTGCTTGACTTATGTTGTGCTTGAATTTATTGTCTTGAGCACTAGTTTGTATAATTCATGAAATATATGAATGATGATGAATGGTATTCGAACCTCGTATTGTACTTGTGTAAAGTATTACCTCGTATGTATGTGTATATTTGTATTGTATTATTGTGGCTTGGATGTTGACTTGTGCTAATTCCTAACTATCTAACTCCTAACTTAAGTGAGTAAATTGGAATGAGTACAAGTCCGATATAGCTTCGGCCACGCGTGAGGATGCGGAGTCACAAGAGGTTGGCTGCAATTCCTGACTCTTAAACTGGTCCGCGGCCCAAATCCCTTAAATGGGTAGCATCCCGGATTGTGAGTCAAGTAAATCCCGGAGGTGGGACGGTGTAGTCCCCAGGGCCGGAGGTCCCGACGACTTAACTTGAGTAAGAGTAAGAGTAAGTAAGTATGGATCCGTAAGTAAGTATGTGTATGAGTACGTCTGTGTATGAAGTAACGAGTAAAAGAGTAATCTCCACCCGATTAACCCGGGTGGACCAATGAAGCTAACAAGAATTGTATATTGTGTATGTAATGAGTATGTGTAATTTGGAAGAGGTAAGTATGTATTGGTGGTTTATCGTATCCTTGTATGAACTAAATTGTATGTATGTATGTTGTAAGTATTATGGTACTGTGTGTAAGAGCATGTATGCTTGTATGAAATGAACCGCATGTATTCGACCAAGTGGTCGGCGTACCCTCACTAGTACGCGGGGTATGCGGTTATCATGCTCGGCGAAAGCTGACCCCTTCGGGGGACATTTTTTAGTGTGCAGGTACCCGAAACGAATATGGTCAAGGAAGAGACCGGAGGCACACCCTGGTATTTGGAAGTAAGTAGCGTGTGAGGAACGGGTAGTAAGTAGTCTCTTAGTGAGTATGTATGAACTTTGAAGAGATAGCACATTGTATAAGGATTGTAGTAAACGTGGTATGTAGATTATATTGTATTGTACTTGGAGTATTGTATTGAATGGAGATTGTAGTAGCATTTGGTAAATGGAGAATGCATTGTAGATTTGTAGTACTCGGGATTCCGGTCCATCAGACCGATGCTGTATGTAGAATCAGTAGCCTTGTTAGTCACGTGGGTGACTAACGGCATTGTATCACCCAATGTATGTAAGTAGGTATCCGCTGCGTGCATCTAATGAGTAAGGAGATTGGACGTTAATGACTGTATTAATAGTAGGGGTGTTACAGTTCCTTACATGATTATTGATCATAGGAATCCAATTTTATATCATTTAGAGGTCATAAGACCTTTAAGGTTTCTTAGAGCACATTTTTGCCCTACCTGACCTTGAAGCATGTAAATGCTTGTTCTTTGTGTTGGAGTGTTGTCCAACGATTGTCGTATGTTTAGTTATGTGTTAATATGCTTAGGACAAAGTTTTAGGTCCTAAGAAGTTCATTTGGGTATGTATTTACCCTAAACAGTCAAAGGGTGCAATATCTTGCTTTGTGTAGACCATTTTTGTTCTCAATTGACTTTTAAGGCATGTTTAGGCCTTAATTAATGTGATTATATGTTTAATCCATGTTTTATTATTTTGGGGTATTTCATCCATACTTATCCTTTGCCGTTATGTTCGCTACGCCCTTAGCATCTAAAATTACAACACATAAATTCTTGAGAAAATGATGCAAGTGTTGAAGGGTTGTGTTGCACTATCAAACACACCTTTTTAGTCAGTATTTGACTTTTATGCTTCTTCAATGCCCACATAGAAGACCAATAAGCACGAGTTAAATCCTTCATCTAATGTTGGCATGCAGGAAAATAGTATTGATGAAATAGATACCCAACAACTTTTATTATTGAAGTTTGTTGAGCAAAACAGTACTTTGGATGCAACTGCTAGAAAAAGTGAACATGATAAGTATACGACTAAGGATCATAAAGCTTTGGGAGGGAATTTTGATATTTGAAATGGTCCAAAATTTCGAAGTGTGAGATATCCTTCTATGGTTGCAATGGCCAAAAAATTACAAGCTATTTCAGTTTCAAAAATTGCTTCTAAATGAACCTTCAACATTGGACGGCGAGTTCTTCAAACTTATTTGACACCAAGAATAGTAGAAGCTCTTGTTTGTACACAAAACTGGCTACACACATTTGAACATAACCTATCATAACAGATGACATTCTTTTCAAATTAGAAACTTTGGTATTAGGAAAAATCTTTGTGTTTTAATTAATGTTTAGCATTGTATGACAAATGTTTCTTACTTGTTTTTCAAATTTGCTGATTTGTATGCATTAACTTGTAGAGATGAAAGCCTTGACTATGAGTCAACCTACAATCACTATTGTTGAGTATGCAATTTTTTAGATGATGAGATAATGACATGACATAAGATCTATGTTTTGAAAATGGTAGATTAATTGGTTCAAAACCATTTGTAACGGTTGCTTCAAGAATAGGTTTCCAGGCGCAAGGGTCGTCACCTTTCTGGGTGGTGGTCAAAAAGCTGGAGCTATCTAGGTACACACTATTAATCAACTGGATCCAAAGCCGCTTGGCACTGTGGACAATAGCAGTAATTCACATGAGAAGAAAACATAATATGTTCTATATATGGATGTCCTTAAGCACTAGGCTCCATCCTTCTTATTAGTGCAGATAACACTCCAAGCCACCGGAGTAGTGGAGTTACGAATAGCGTTGCCAACCCAGTGGAAGGAGCGAAAGCTCCTAATAACACTTTAATTGATATTTTTTAGAATGACCATACATGAAGCCTAGAATCCATCAGTGTTGCAGAGGATGCTTTGAATGAGAGCAAGGCGACCACCTAACGAGGAAAGTGATATTTTTGTGAATGCTATCAATTACGGGATTGAAGTCGGATGTTTTAGGTTTTCTAATGGTAATGGGAAAGTCAAAGGTATAACAAAACGGAAACGAGTCATCGTTGAAACCTGTGGAGCGCTCCAAGATATGGGTGATAAAAAGATTTTTACAAGCTGGGTGTAAATATTATTTTTGAAAGCAATATTTCATATCACCATTAGTTGCCACGTGGGGAAGTAAACCCTTGACAACATTTATGTTTACATCACCAAATCACAACTTTTGAAAAATAATAACTAGAATGCTTACCATTCACTCAATTGATTAATAATACATTGTATCCATTGTCTACCCCTTAACTCAGTGCATGATAGCTAGCCCTTCTAACATAAAAACCTTGAACGACCAGCTCCTTTTTTATTCTAGTAATTTATAACTTTTAACTAAATGTCTCACTACAAGTACTCATTCCACCTTGGACATCATGTTGATGAGCCATTAACTCCGTCTGGGAGGGATGTAACCTCCATAGCCGAGAACAGGGCGGTAGCTAGGATTACCAACTAGTGGACGTCCATATGATGGATACCTGCTGGCGCCGCCAGGATAACCATATCCATATCCGGGATAACCACCGTAAACACCACCATATCGACCGCCAACGCCACCTCAGTATCCGTACGGGTATCCTCTGTATCTCATCCCCTGTTGATAATCTCCATGTTCATGGTCATGATCAGGTTCTGATGTGTAAATAAAACCCCTGCTCACGTAGCTGGTGTGATCTTTAGAATCCTTCAAGTGATCTGCGCATTCCATTAAAAAGAAAAGTAGATATAACATTAAACGATCATAAATGAAGTGACTATATTATATACTATATTAATTAGCTTCTAAACATGCGAGATTTGAAAGAATACACAGTGCAGAGGGCAAAGCTCACTTGGATCATTAGCAGTCAGATGATTGGCAAGTTGACGAGCCGATGCATTGTAAGAAACTACAAGGATGGTAATAAGGCCAAACATGAGAAAATCCTTTGTGCTCCTGCCGCCTGTCATATCTTGATGAAGCTATATTAATAAACTGACTCGCCGCTGTAGTTCGTATAAAAAGGGAATAAGAATAAGGCAGGTTTTGCTTAATTGGGATAATATATATAGTTTTTGTTTCCGCGTATTGGAAGAGTTGATGAGATGAGTGCACTTGCATTAATCTTTTGGCAACAGAATGAGCACTATTTATAACTAGAGATCATGGCATCTTCTAAATGTAACGAAAATAAGCGAGGTGAGCCAATATAATCAGTAGGCTGTACTAATAAGTAATAGCTGTGCAGTAATGGTAGATATAAATGTTAGCTTTAATTTCATGTCTTAGGTACAGCATCACTTTCTTTTTGCCGCGGTGCTAGTACTAATTAGGGCGCTTTTAGCTAGGGCATTCCATCACATTTAATAAGCATGTCTAGTAATATACGTGTCGTATTATCTTCTGTTATACGTGAAGGCATGTAATTACAAGCGAGATTTAAAAAATCTTGGAAAAATTCACGAGATACCCCTGTTTTCTTTCATAATTCATAATATACCCCTGTGATTTTAGTAATTTAACTTTAAACATGTTTAAATGTTGTCCAAAATTGATGAAACTTTACATGGACGATGCTAAAGTGTTATATTTTGGTCCAATATCAAATTTGAAGTTTTTTAAGCTCACATGTGACCTGTGGGACCCAATGAACAATCACATATTCATTGGGTCCCACAGGTCACATGTGAGCTTAAAAAGCTTCAAATTTGATATTGGACCAAAATATAACACTTTAGCATCGTCCATGTAAAGTTTCATCAATTTTGGATAACATTTAAGCATGTTTAAAGTTGAATTACGAAAATCACAGGGTATATTGTGAATTATGAAAGAAAACAGGGGTATATCGTGAATTTTCCCAAAAATCTTTTTAAGAAAAATAACACTATTTCTCTTACACAACTGCATATCATACCAAACTCATATTATAAAATTAGTAAATTACTCGGAATCCCCTTAAAATTGGAACCCTCTTCTATTTATCGTAGTTATTAATAACCACTTTGAGGTTATGATATCTTTGACTATGAACCCCTGAACTATTACTTCACAGCCACAGGGGCGTCTCTGTCGTTTGAGGGGCCATGTGCTAAATAGTTTAAATGATACCCTTTATAAATTAATTTTAATATAAAATATAAAAATTTTATTCAGTTGTGTTACAATTTTATATTTATGAATTGAATTCTTCAACAGTGTCAAATCTCAAAAATATAAATAAACTATTACTCCAAATTAAAGAGAGGTATACTAGTCACTTTAAAAATTCTTTAATTATTAAGTATTTTTTACCAAATGAAAACCAATTACATACCCATATAATAAATTATTTACTTATTTGAAAATGCTAGTTAATGTTAAAGTATAATTTATTGTTGTTAATTTGATAATACATATTTTTTCTCTCTAAAAAATAATTATAAGAAAATTTTAAAAATAGTAATCCTAAAATATGGGCTCCTAAAATTTGGGGACCCTGTTCTAATACACCGGTTGAACATGCTGTTAGCCGCCCCTGTAACTTCATTATCAAAACATTAGTCATGTGCTTATCCATCAGCTTAATCACATTATTAATGGCATGTTGGACAAAAAACATTGCTTAATCATCATTCTTCTTGTCTATAAAATATCAACCGTACCTTGAAAATGCATCTTAATTCGAATGAGGGAGAGTTAGATGATGTTAATTAGACATTTTTGTTGTCCTGACTGACGTTAATAATATGATTAAGCTGATAGGTCAACATGTAGTTATCATTTTGATTACGAAGTTATAGTTTGGAGCTCATAGTTAAAGATATCGTAATCTTAAAGTGATTACCAATAATTATGATAAACATAAGAGATTGATTGTATTATACCCAATTCTCAAAAGAGTTTCGAGTAATTTATTTACTCGTGTTTATCCTAATTATATTCTCTAGGTTCAGTATCCATTTTGTCAAATTCTAAATGATATAGAATCGAGAAGATATAATTTGAACTCCAAAGATGGAATGTTTCCCTGCGTGTATGTATGGATATACCGTAACCTTTTTTAATCAACTGGATATACCCTACTTATCCATAGTAAGGAGAAAATGATAATCACACTCTGCTTGATGGCTTTGTTCTATTTTTTATTAGTGGTAGTATAGTATTGGGGAAGAATGCGGGGACCACCTCCTCTTTACGCTGTTATGAACATTTCATACATTCGGAGGACTTTTACTTTGCAATCCTTCGTTTATACTCCTTCATATTTTAAAAATGTAAGTCGTAGTTAATAGTACTTCATGACTAGTGACTTGTCCACTGCCGACCTATATGTAGTAAACGCTGACGGAAAGCTTCAAAGTTGAAACTACTAATACTTCGAATTCTAACCTATAATACAATGTATGCTTTACACAACAACAACAATAATAAACAATTAAGAAATAGTGTAGCGGTAGAATTGCTATTGTTAGGCTAATTAATCTACGTACGTCACAGATATTGAAAAGAATGGAAAAAACAGAGCAAAAAAAGCGTGATGGAGAACGAAGGAATTAAGAACTACTACAAGACTGAATTATTTTGAAATCTCTGAATCTCCCTTGCGCCAATTGGTCGCCTCCTACTAGCCTTCAAGATGTGCGCTGCCTCCCTCATTTTGAGTTAGGTCATGGGTGGAAGATTATGATGATATTAGTGATATGTGGGTCTTATATTTATTTATTTATTATTGTGATTAGCTATAGGTACTAATATATCATCATTTTTATGGTTTTATGTGCATATAATTTATTTTTCCATTTATGTGTTCATCTTTACATGAATATATCATGTAATTAAACATTTTTAAATGTATACAAACTTTACTAATTAAACTAAGGTCTTTATAAAACGCATGTGTTACTCCATCTACAGGAGAAGTTTGTGTTCCCAAATGTTATGCGCAATCTCCAAAATGAAAATTTTTCTCGTGATAGGATATCATAAGACAAACATTTCACTAGTCACACAAGCACACAGACACGCATTCAGAGAATACAAGTAAATAAGCATGCAAGTTGACAAGGTTAGCATCACCGGCGGGCACAAGGCCCAACCAGCCTTATGCACGCCTATCCTGGGCAGGGCAAGGCCTGTGCCTCAAGATAGCCACCACCATAGCCTAACAGGGACTAGGAGTTGACTTTAACCACCCAATGACTAGCTCTCAACACTGACTCACTTATCCCGACACTAGACTTCGGGACTAGTGGGGCTGGGTCCTGATTGTTTAATCAGCACCGTCCCTAGGACCTAGGCCCAGGTCCAGAGGCATCAACACCCGAACAACTGGCCACTAGTAGAACCCAACCTTAAGTCGGATCCATGGTAACTCAAACTCCAAGTGAAATACCCCTAAATTAATTTAAATTAATTTAGGGGATTTCTTTTATAAAAACCCTAAATAATATTATTAAACACTAAATTAGTATATGTATTATTTAAAAATTTTTAGGGACTTCTTATATTAAATTCTAAATAATAATACAATTTAATTTAATTTATTATATGGTATTATGAATTTAATAACAAGATTTATAAGTCAATAAATCTTGGAAAAATTCCTAGACACTCCAATTATATTATAAAGATTTATAAAAATTGGAGTATTGATTCGAAGCATAAAAGTCAATATAAATTCTAGAAACCCTAAAGCTTCTTAAGCCTTGCTAGGGTTGACTTTTTGAGAATGGTCAAACCATCCCATGAAACCTATACCAATAAATAGGTTATGGAAACCATGAAGATTGATAAAAAGAACGTCGAAAACGAATCATCCTAGCCAAAGTTATGATAGAATGAAGTTTAGAGCCAAATTTTGAAAAGTGCCACATGTCAAGACCCCACGGGTCGCCGGTACTTAGCACAAAAATCGCTAAGTATCTTAACTTCCATCAGTGTTTTTCCCTAACTTTAACACGCGATATCTCACTCATCTTTGGGATTTTTTGAGTGCCGTTTTCTTTGTTGTCTTCTCCTACACATCCTCTTTCCAACCATAACTCATACGCAACCTAAATCATTCTACATCGACCGCAAATTCGATCCAAAGTAGCCACCCTGCGAAACCGGAACCCAGATTTCCAGATTTTTCCGAAATCAGGTAAACTTCGTTTGATCATAACTTCTTCGTTTGGGAACGAAAATCCACGTTCTATAGCTTGTTTTGTAGATCTCTAATCCCTCTACAACGTTCATGTTGATGACCAAGGCTGACTCGTAACCATTTGGGAGAACGAGGCGCCTAAAGTTCCTGATTCGCCATTACATAAAATCATAAGAAAACGCAAGGTATAAACTCGTAACTTTCGGTTTAGATTTCTTTCTGTGTACTGCGAGTTAGAGTAAGTTCTTGCTATCAATCTGTAGAGCTATGTTTCTTCTTTCTAATGAGCCCAAGAACATGGCCTAACTCGATCTAGAACGTATTTATAGATCTCCAAAGTTCGCTACCTCGAACAGCTCAAAGTCCAAACTTTTTCCAGAAACACGATCTCGATTCTCCTAGTTGGCATAATTCTGGTGAGTTTCCGATCAAATTTCTCCGTTATTGTCATTCGTAATCACATTTCCGGTCAAACCCATGTCTCAATTTCATCTATTACGTGTTAGATTAGGAGAATTTGTCAATTCGAATTCGAATCAACCTAAGAACCCTAACTTCGAAACCCAGATTCGTATTTTCGATTTCGTGCACCTTAGATCGTAAAGTTGGTATCATTAGAACCGCGATGAAATTTCGAATCCAATGAAACAAAAATCAGTTGATTTGGTTCTGTGAGTTGAGAGAAATCATCGATTTAGTGCGCGGGATTCGTTTTGAGTTTGCTGAAGAACTCGCGCAATGTAGGTCGTCCGATCGTAGGTTATAGGAACGGACGGCCAAGATTAAAACGTGGGGGTTTTAGTTGTATTTAGTTATAATAATTCCAGAATTAACCCTAACTTGTTGGATTTATTTAATTGCCTTCCCGAATGTATTGACACGAAAAATTTTAACCATAGATTCCTTATAAAATCTAGGTTATTTTGGATATACTAATAGGGTTTTGAGTTTTTAAACATAAGTTATAATTTTTACAATTTCTGAGTATTATGGAATTATTTGGATAATTTAAAAATATTTTTATGAAATAAAATTTTTATAATATGTCTAAAATTTATAATTACTATATATTAAATTTGGGAATTTTTGGACAAGGGTAAATGGGTCTAAAAAGTGTGTTTATGAAATTTTCATAAGATTATCTTATAATATATGGTTTTTAATGTAACAAAAATTAAAGTCTAGTTTATTAATAAACTTTATAGGGTGGGATAATATGAGAAGACTAAATTAACATTTAATAACAGTATGTTAATGAATAATTTGGGTATAAACTTTTAAGTGAAGTAAAAATTATATACTTATATATATATATTTATGTGAGAGGAATAAAATAGAAACTTATGTTGAATCAAGGAATTTCACTAGTCTACATTTCTAGTTATTATATAATGTGGAAGTTAATATACTTAATTGAAGCTAGGAGAAATACTTATTTTATAAACCATATATTGGATGTGGATTTGTGTAAAAGTTAATAGAGATAATTAAATACAATAAAATTACATAAAGGATTTTTGAATAAATCCTAGTATATATATACATTAAACATAAATAAAAGAAATGAAATACCTTATAGAAAATATTATACGAAGGAATAAATAAGTTCAACTAAACCTCTACATAACACTAATGAAAGAATATTATATGAGGTGGTATTAAATTAGGGTTATGAAATTGAGTTTTGAGTTACCTTCGAATTTCTAGGATTTAAATAAATCATAATTAAATACATATATAATATTATTTGTCAATGACAAGAATGTAAATTTGTAATTGGGTTAAGTAATAAATAAGTTACGACTTAGGAAATTTTTTAATTTGATTACATAAAATGTTACACAAATAGATCTTAATATATAATTAATAATAAAATAAATGAAATAGTTTTGCGTCTAAATGTGAAGTGGATTAATAAGGCTAGATTTAATCATTTCATAACATTTATAATAGTGAGTAATAACTTAATGTTTTAAGGTAAAATCGTTAAAAGGGTTAAGATATAAAACTATGTTAAATATGACTAGGGAGTTGGTCTAAATAATAATCCTTGAGGTCTTAGAATTGGTTGAGCCATATAAAATACATTTATCACATTAATTACCAAAATGCGGAATGAGAGTTTATAAATAAGGGATCTAATTATTAGTTGGAACTTATAAGAGGTTTGTAAATAGGAATTGGGTACTTAAAACCTTTGAACCTTTAATTAGATGAAACTAAGTTACGTAAGAGATTATATTGGTTTACCTTATGACACTAAAAATATTAAAATGTCATTTGAATATAAGGTATGAGGATTTTTCAGAATAGATGATCTTATTAGATAATTGACAATTTCTCTTATGAATGAGAATTTACTTCTTAGTTAAATTTTCACCTTATGTTAAGATATAATACTTATCCTAAAACATAATAAAGTGAATTAATTTATTAAGTTATTCCTTTGAAACCTTTGGTTTTGTAAACATATAAAATGTATTTAGGACATAAGTTTTTAAAATTTAGTACAAAAGGATTATACATAGTCTATAGAGAGAATGTGTGTAAAAATTAAATATTTAGGAAATTAAAATGTAATTAAGGATACATAAAAACGGTTATCTTAAAACACCTTATTATATAAGTACTAATTAAGCGAATAATATACTTTGCGAATACTCAGTATAAGAGTTGGAAGGGTTTGAGTTAATTAAAATATAGTTGTTTCAGGATGAAAAGTAATTGAACATCTTAAGATAAGATTATTAAATGGTTATAATATTAAGTCATTCTAAAGTAAAGATAAAATAATTGAGTCTAGTAGTTGTCTCTGAATTCTAAGATCAATTAAGTTATAATGAAATGCATCTACAACACTATGATTCCAATATACATGTTGTAGATCTTAATTAAGTTAAGGGGAAGAGTTAAT
This sequence comes from Limonium bicolor, assembly GCA_023374045.1. Classification (NCBI taxonomy): domain Eukaryota; kingdom Viridiplantae; phylum Streptophyta; class Magnoliopsida; order Caryophyllales; family Plumbaginaceae; genus Limonium; species Limonium bicolor. The sequence goes on from CM041782.1 coordinate 18,952,332, forward strand.
CATGATAAGTTAGCTAGTTGATGTTGATAAGAATGAATAATTGTTACATTGTGAGATAATAATATAGTATTCTAAGACAAACCTATCATGAGTCATGATATGACGTTATTCTAAATTAAGAGTAAGGGTATTGAGCTTAAGAGTTATTATTGACATTCTAAGATAAGTCGAAGGTTATACGTAACATTTAATTGGACTTAGAAATAAGAGTGGGAGTTTATTTAAGCTTAACGTAGGCTACAAGTGATTAATGATAGACTATCTTTAAAATTCTTCAGAGTAATGTTGATTGTTTGCGCAAGTTGACTAGAACTGCTACAGCGTTGACCAGGTACGATTTCTCGTACTCAAATACTGTTGCTAACAGACTTAAGGAGATGTTTTGGAAAACGATAATTGACCTTGAATGAATTTCAAAAGGAGTCTGTTTGGGTGGCTAATGAGCTTGTTGTGACTAACTGAGCCTTGAATGTGAAACTTCCTTGGTTATTGGTTCCTCCTATTTAGTTGTTCACTAGATATTAACTGCCTAGGGTTTACGCTTCTACACTCTGTAGCAGTACGACTGAGTGTTTTGGCATTGCTCTGGTGCAGTTAATGATCTAGTGGGGTAACTGGGAATATAGAGATATCTGGTGTTGGTAAATTCTTTCTTTGGACTATGGGTATTGTTTCATCCATGAGTCGAGTTTGATCAGCCTTATTGGGAATGGATTCTTTCTATTAGATATTAATTGTTGAGGGTTTACGCCTCTGCACTCTGTAGGACTGAGTGTTTTGGTATTGCCCTTGTGCAGTTAATAATCTAATGAGAATATGGGAAAATGTTAATCTTGGTACTGAGTATGGATTCTTTCTATTAAGTGGTGCACACACTTTTCATCGATGACTGAGAACGGGTCGGTGGCAGCGGAGGTCTGCTATACCTCGTCCATATGGACAACTGACAGCGGAGGTCTGTTTACGTCGTCCTTGTGACAACTGACTGGCGGTGGGGGCCATCTCTCCCAATGGGTTTTATTCCACTCTTGAGTTATGGGTTCTTGGATCTCTTCCTTCGTTCCTAGTCCTTGTGACTACTTGGGTCTTCCTACTCCTAACTGGAACTGAATCTAACACAAGTAATGGATGTTCACTAACTTATGGTGTGATTTCTTCTGATTGACTAACTTTAACTTTCTGTTATTTATCTCTTTCGCAACTTGTTATCTTGACTTGGTGATTTTTAAGTTCTTTGTTCTTCTGTGTGGTTTTAAGTGGTTGTATTCAAGTTCTTGTTTATTAAAGAGTTTTATTATTAAGTTTGTTTTGGAGGATCGTACCAGTTCCATTCCAGGGAACTGACTTACCCCTCACGGGGTGGGCTGCTTGGTTTCATCTTGCAGGTACGAGTTGATATACATGTGGCCACGAAGAGAATGAGTGTTTGGGATGGGATTAGGTTTTGTGGAGAGTTAATGTACTTTATTACTGTTATGTTTAAGTCAAGTTTTCTCGAGGTTCAGACCGTAGCTTTTGTAATTTATTAATTGTAATTGGTGAGGTTTTGTGCCGGGTGTTTGGAACCCGATGATCTGTAAACGCCATAGTATTTTATTTTCCGCTGCATATTTGTTTAATAGGGGCGTTACACCAAGGAGTGAGCTGACCTGCCTGCCTCTAAGGGGAACCCCGGACCGTCCATGGAGCATTCGAACGTGGGAAACGTTAAACACTCGCCTGCTCCCTAGTCCAAACCATCCATGTCTCAACCTTTATCAGGCTTTACAGGTGCGTCGCCCATCGCACCTTAAATAAAAGGGACTAGGTGCCAACAAGGTGTCAAGCATCTTATCGGTCCCACCTCATGATCAAAATCTTTGTCATTAACGCCACAGACTATAGGCAAGTGTTACGCTAGTCTCGAGCCTTACGGCCCGGGTCTAGGTCTTTGCTGAAATGCTTTATCCGACAAGGGCCTCTCGTCCTCAGCATACCTGCAAGATAACTCAAAGGTGGAATACATGGGTGACTGAAGTCATTACAACATAGGGACAGCTGAATAGAATGTGGCTACTTCTTTTATTCATTAAGTAACTTGATTACATTTGGTATCATTACATTCAGTACAAACGACCCCCACCTCCAGCTACATTGTGAAATGAGGCATGACAAACCACTCCCACCTATTCCTTTGTTGTTCCTGGCAAAGCGTTTGGATACATTTTTATCTTATCCTAAAATTACTACTAGTCTTTCTGCGTTTCCCATGTTGCATCTTCCCTAGCTTCATCGTTCCAATGGACCAGGAACTCCATCAAACGGTTTGACCTCCATCCCCGCATTCGGTGATCAAGGATTTCATCAATGTTCTTCGTGTATTCCATCATCACGGCTGACGGGGCACTAGATCTTTCCACGTGGGCCTTATTCACATCTGCAATGAATTGTTTCAGGTAACTTACATGGAAAGTCAGGCGAGCCTTCCGTCTTTCAAGGAGTTATAACTGGTAGGCTCGACGGATCACCTCAAATGGTCCATCAAAGCGCTGAACCAAACCCCTATGTCTTGGACACTTGATTTGATTCAGGATCTGAAGCATTTATTTTTAGCATCACTTTGTCACCAACTTTGAACTCGAGGGGACGCCGCTTTTGGTCCACAAACCTTTTCATTTGGTTCTTGGCTAGCTCCAAGCTTTCTCTTGTCGCCTTCAATATCGCTTGACGATCGTGATACGAGATTCACAGGACGGTTTTGGGTGACGCTCTTCGGCCTTATGGGCTCTGAGCTGAAGTTCTCTACTGCATATCATCATAGACGGATGGCCAAACTGAGAGGGTGAATGTACTCCTGGAGGAATACCTTAGGCATTATGTCACAGGTTCCCAAAATAACTGGATTCATTTGCTTGATACCATGTAGATGTGCTATAACTTGCACAAAAAAGCTTGGCTATGGAGCAAATCCCCTTTCAGTTGGTCATGGGTTGGCATCCCTTGATACCAAAATTGTAATGCGCAACCTCTAAAATGGAAAATTTTTCACGATCACTTATCACATCACGGGGGAGTCCAAAGTACTTGACGACATGGACATAGAACAACCTTGTTGTCATATTAGTAGGGTAGTTCGAGGGTGTTGGTACGAACACAACATATTTAGAGAACAGGTCCACAATAACAAGGACGGAAGTTTTCCCCTACACTGAGGGAAAACCTGAGACAATATCCATGGAAATCGACTCCCATGGTTTATCTAGGACAGGCAGCGGGTTGAGGAGTCCCGCCGTTTTCTTCCTTTCAATTTTGTTCTGTTGACATACCAATCAAGACATAGTCCTCCACATCAACTTTCATCCTTGGCCAATAGAAACTTCACTTGATCAACGCTAAGGTTCTATTCGTTCCTGCATGGTCGGCCCACTTTGCATCATGAAATTCACATAACAACTCAATGCAGATCTTACTAATAGGGACCACCACGCACCTCCACTAATCGACTAACATATTGTCGAGCAGGTGGAAATGCTTTGACTTCCCCAACAGCACCTTATCACATATTTACTGGTATGAGGGGTCAGTCCTAGCCACTTCCTAAATTCCATGCACCAAGTCAGTTTCAGCTCGATACACTGACAGGATCACCGCAAGGCAACGCAGACTCAAGGCATCAGGGACAACGTTGTGCGATCCCGGTCTATAAATCCATTCAAAGTTAAATTTGCCATGAAATTCTTGTCAACAAGCCTACTTGGGTGATAGCTTCTTCTTGATCAAAAAATATGTGTTGGCTACATTGTCCATCACTACGACAAACTTAGTTCCCAGCAGATAGTGCCTCAAGATTACGAGGCAATGAACTACTGCCAACATCTCTTTCTCATGAGCTGAATAGCGCGTTTCAAAATCTTTTAACTTCTGGCTCTCAAACTCGGAGGGATGACCTTCTTGAACCAAGACCCCACCAATGCTCTATCGGTTGTGTCAGTGTGCACCCCAAGTGGTTTGTCAAACTCCGGGAGCTTCAACACTGGCTCAGAAGAGATAGAATTCTTTAACCGATCAAACGTATCTTGCCGCTCCTCTGACCATACCCACAATTTTTCCTTCTTTAGCATATCACTCAAGGGCCCCACTTTGTTAGCATATCTCTCACTGAACCGACGATAATAGTTCGCTAGTCCAAGGAAAGAATGTAACTTAGAGAAATCCTTCGGTGCAGGCCAATCCAGGGTAGTTGAAACTTTAGAGGGGTTCATCCAAATGGCCCCCTGGGAGACAACATGACCAAGAAAAGTGATACTTTGTTGGGCAAAGGATTACTTTTCTTTCTTGATATAAAGTTGATGTTCGTGAAGTCTATTGTTGGAGAAATATGTGACTACTTCTACAACTTAGGCAGTGTACCTATCGTTTTACGGAATAGTGGAATTGTGGGGTTGTCGAACTCTTGGGGACCTTGCTGTAGTTTTAACTGATAGTGTAGTAAATTGTCTGAGAATTCTAATTAGACTACTGAACAAAAACTTATCACTTTTTAGGGAAATTGGGGTTTAAAACTAAACTTAGACAAAACAGTAGTAAAACAGTTAATCAAAACAGAAATAACAACGGTTGTAAAACTTTTTGTTTTTAAGGAAGCACCCTAGGTTGTTCTGCTCACCTATTTCACCCAGTTATATTAATATAAACTTCCACCACTTTAGCAATAAGCTCAGAATCTTAATTAGTTTATTGACGTTCCCTGTACAATAAACCCTAACTAGCAGAAATAACAAGCCGCAAATTATGCCCAAGTCAATTCAACTAATCACATTATTAACAATTCCTATTGGAGACAGATTAACCTATAGGCGAAACTCGCTTCTAGTCGTTAACCCGTTTTGACTTCCTATGTCTAGATACTTGTTTAGCACCGCATTTTAACAAGAGAACTACAAATATCACTTTAATAATTGGCCTGAAGATTAAAGCGCATTAAGGACAAGAATCAAAATATTGCTTAAATAGATTATAGTGGGAAGTCTACATAACACAATTATATAAAATAGGCTTGCTTCCCAACCTAGGAGGCTAAGTTTATTACTCACACATAATTATAAAAACAAACATTAATAATAAGATTAACATTAAAACAGAGTAAAGTTAAAGGAAAGAAAGAACTCTATTTGGGGAGAGTTGTTTCGCTTCCGGGCTTGTCTCCGTGACTATGCCAACCTCAAAACGATGATAAACTGGTAAAACGAAGAATAACGAACAAACAGGCACCAGTTGGTCCTGTCCGTGTGGGGCCACGCGGACAACTCCTGTCCGTGTGGGTTCTGTCCGGACACAAACGCGGACACAAATCCGGACACAATCTGGAATTGTGCAGAACGTCGTTCTTTGTTGGTTTTCTGGAAAAATAACAGCGTAAGGCTAATATGGTGATGGGGATGGATGGAAATGAAGTGGAGATGTGGATGTGTGGAGGGAAAATGGAATTTGGGTGGAGGAAGTGTGATATGGAGGGTGTGTGTTTTCTTTGCATTCTCTTCAATCTCTAGTGTGTGTTTTTATCGTAGAAGGAGCTGGGTTTTTATAGAGGCAGAGGAAGGGAAGAAGACAAGGGTGTATAGGATAGAAGGTAGGTGGTGGTAGTAGATGGATAAATTGTAGGCGCCGTAGATAAGACAAGAGGAAAGCGGCACCGAAAGTTACAACGCGTGAAATTTGGAATTTGGCGCCGCACTTTACACGTGTCCGGATTTGTGTCTGGATTTGTGTCCGGATAGGGGCTACGCGAACGTGTGACGTCCGAGTTTCTGTCCGTATACGGACACATATGTCCTGGCAATACTTTACACGTGTCCGAGTTTCTGTCCTTATACGGACACATATGTCCTGGCGAGACTTTACACGTGTCCGAGTTTCTGTCCTCATACGGACACATATGTCCTGGCGAGACTTTACATGTGTCCGAGTTTCTGTCCGTGTGGGGGCTATGCGGACATGTGATGAAATACCCCAAATATTTATTACCTTATTTAATAAGGATTAATTTGAATCATGAGCATTAATTGCTATAAATATCATGGTATAAATATATAGTCCAAAATGGACACTAAATCATATATTAAATCACTAATCAAAGAGAAAATATTATTAAGGAGAAATCAACTCCTAAAATTAACATCACATGTAATATGTTATTACATGTATTAAATATCACAAATACCACTCATGAAACTATATAAAATATTTTATATAGTCAAAACAAATTGTAAGTGCTATATACACTATATATACACATTATAAAAGCATGAAATAAAACATGTTACCACCTAATATATAAACAAGTAAATTATACACGTTAATGTACAACATTAATGTATAAAAATAAACTCTCCCTCCACTAACTATACTCTCGGCACACATACATATCAAAAAGGAAGAACAAAATTGAAAAACAACCAAAAATTGGAAAGATAAACAAGTATAAATTTAAAGCATAAAAAAAATATGAAATCACTTGTACTTTCCTCATCTTCTTCCTACATTCTAGGCTAACATCCCTCCAACTTTCATTTCTTTCGGTTGTTATTAATAAAAGAAGAAAAATTGCAAATCCTCCCCCCATTTCTTTATCAGCCGATACATGCTTATGGGAGAAGGGACCATAAAGCAATATGAGAACTTAAACAAACAATATAGTATAACAAGTACAATGACAAACTTACCTCTCTAACATCATCCCTTTTCTTATTCTTCCCATGCTGTCTCGTACAGCACTCACAAGTCTTTTCGGCACTACAGAGTCTCCTCTTACGACCGCAGCATGCCAGCTATCCCTCCTTTCATTTCTAATTTTTACAATAGCAAACAAGGACAATAGACAAAAAGTGATTCTCACCATACCTCTCCTCTTCTTTTTACGTTCTTTTCCAGCACCATTACCAGCACCTTCTTCATTAGCCGACACCTCTATCCTCCCCATGTTTTTACTAATTATAAGAGCATTTCATTCTTCATCCAGTAGACCACATCCGTAAACCTGCAAACTTTGGCCTAACACATTCGAATCTCTGTTATAAATCACCGGAAATCTCACCTGAATTTTCTTTCATTTCGGTTTTGCTCTTCCTTGTTTACCAACAGAACAACACTCCATGCTCCCTCCTCTATTACCGGTTTCAGCTACAAAACAAAGGCAAGAGAAGCATCCATCTTATTTCCTTGCCTCACTCTCGGTCACAACAACAGCAAAAGGAAAAAAAAACTGCTACTCTCCTCTTCATCCTAAAGACAACAGAACTTCAATCTCATTTCTCCCCATTATCGGTTGTAACAGCAAGAGGTCCAGCTGAGACAACAAAGAAAGAACAAGGTAAAACAACCACTCTCCATCTCATTCTTCTTCTGTTCTTTCTTTTCTTTTTGGTTCCTTTTCTGTCTACTACAACCACTAGTGACAGCAGCTCCCTCTCTTTTCATGGATGTAGTCGTATGCCTTTGAGTGTGCGATCGCCTCATGGCTTGATTAAGCATTCCTGTGGGCAAAGTACAGGTAGCAGCTTCCAGCATGTCTGGATGACCACCAGGCCGCGCCAGCACAATAAGTCAGCATATAGAACACATGAGGCTCATAGCATGTCACCCAGTAGTCCACCATGTCTGACACGCTATTAACAACGAGCCTGGTGAAATCCATAAAATAATCAACGATCTTCTCAAATTTCCAACCTCCATACTCTCCAGCCCATGGTGGCAAAGAATGATGAAACAACGTCAACATCACTTTCATTCCGTAAGAGCAAACCTTCTGGACTCCAGTTCATGCATTTAGCAAAACTCCTCCAAGAACTCACCCCTCCAAAGGCTCTAAGAGAAGGTAAAGAAAACATGACTTTCATGGAGATTTAAACTCTTATTGTGATGCCCCATATTTTTTTTACTTCTTTCTGATTCACAAAGGGAGTTCGTGTTATATTGTACTCTTATATTAGAATGTCTATGACATTCATCTAATGTTAATATATTAGAGGAAGGAAGGTTACATTTGTCTTCTTCCTTTTTGTTATTTATTATTTTCTTAAGGGAGAGATTTATTAATCTATTTTATTTCTTCCCTCTCACTCATTCTAATTCACGATCAATTAGTCTCTCTCCTTCATCTTTTTCATCGATAGTTCTATCGTTCATCCTCTTCGCGTAACTTCTTCTCCCTCTGCTCATCCACTTCTTCAATCTCTCGTTCATACAATTCAATAGTTCTGTTGTTTCGTTGTTCGAGTCTGTGAGATCTCTAATTGAGGGTTTTGAGTTCAGATTGATGTTTCTTCGTTTCCCTCTCCGTCGTTGGTCTTCTCCCAATTTCGATCGAGTGTTTGTGGTTCGAGTAGATATTCGAGTGGAGATTCAAGAAAAGTGTTTCGTAGAGTCCGCAGAGATTGCTTTGCTTCGGATGTGAGGTAGGTGGTAGATGAATTTGGTTGTGTACGTTCAACCACGGGGATTTCTGGTTTCGTTTTGTTTTCCATATATGTTTATGTGCTCCTCTGATTGTGATGTTTCTGGATTGATTTTGGTTGCTTTTTGATGTGTTAAAACCCCGTGGAAAATGTGTTTTCGATAGGCTATTTTGCTACTATAAGTTATGTATGTTTTGTGGGGGATTTGTGGCTTGGTTCTGGCTGATTTCTGCAAGTGATTTTGCAGTTTTCGCAGTGTCCGAACATGTGTCCGAACATTGAAGTTCGGACATCATACGCCGGCAGATTTTCAGACTCGTTTATGTCCGAACATGCAAGGTCGGACGCATGTTCGGACAGGCCTTTGTTTTTGGCATAACTTCTTCGTTTGAGCTCCGTTTTGAGTGCCGTTTGTGGCGTTGGATTCCTCTTTTCGAGTACTATCTGTTTTGACATGTTTTAGCAAGTGTTTATGTGTATTTTGATTTGAAAGTCACCGATATTCTTTTGAACTCTGTTTTGCTCTATAAGTGTGCTTCGGCCTCTGATTTCAGTTTGACTTTGGTTAGTCCTGGTTTAAGACTTTTGTTTAAGATATGATTCAGTTTTCATTGTGTTAAGGCCTTGTGCTTTGGTGTGTGTTATCTGCAGCACCTTCTGAACTGATTTGTTAAGCTTCTGTTTGTTAAGCTTCTGTTTTGGGACCTAGTTACTCTACTTCTGAGCCGTGAATGGCTGGGTCGAGCTATTCCGTGGTATACCATGTAGACATCATTCTGAGTGTGGGTCATGCCCAATCTGTTCTGTGGGGTTGACGAACCCTTTGGCCTTCGGGTCATTTCTGCGTTGTCGAGGGATCTGTTAGACCATGGGTCTCCGACCCTTTCTAAGTGTTTGTGCTTGGTGCTAGAGTCCCACTTCTGATAGTTAAGTGTTCTGTTTTCCGTTTGCTCTGACTATTTCTGATTTCGGACAGACTGCTTTGTGCTTTCTGTTTTCCGAGAGCCTCTAGTTTATTAAGTGATCTGTTTTTGTCTGCTCTGTCTGTATTTGATTTGAGACGGTCTGCTGTGTCTCCGTCTTCTAAGAAGTCTGGTTGCAAAGCTTCGACGTTCTGGTTTGTCTTCTGCTGTTCCTTCTGATTTGACAACACTTAACTCTCTCTATTTTAGACCTCTGTCTGTTGGAAGGTCTTTCGCTTCGATCACTACTTTTGATTTTGCTAAGCTTCAGATTTCGTTCAGCTTTTGATGTGGTTAAACTTCTTATTTTGTTAAGCGTCTGTTTTGGTTGAGCTTCTGGTTTATCAAGCTTCTGTTTTTTCTGTCTTCCTCTGAGGCATCTGTTTCTGATTTTGCCATGCTTTCGTAAAGTATAAATGTATGTTCAGATTATGTTTTGAGCGTGCTCAGCTGATGAAGTTTATCACCTGCTGAGCAATAGTTGTGCTCACCCCTATCTCCGTCTGATTTACAGGTTTTAGTCCGCGCTTGGAGATTCAGTTTCTACTTTCTGTCTTGGCTTTTGAGCTCTATATTTCAGTTTGTTTGGCCATGATGCCCAGTTGTAATTAGATTATGCTTTGTATTTCAGTTTGGCTTCCGCTTGTGTAATGAAAAGACATGTTGTATTCGTCTATTTGGTAATATATGAGTTTCAGTTCTGTTTTGGGAGTTCGCTAGTGTAGGCTTGCGTTGTCTTAGGTAATAAGCGTGCGGCATGTAACGGTCTCTCAACCAGGGTGGTTTTGGGGTCGTTACATTTAGTGGTATCAGAGCTAGGTTTGGTTTTCGTTGGGATTTGTAGGTGTTTGCCTATCTACGCTTCCGTGTCTTTGACTTCTATCTGCTATGTGCTAACTGCTGCGTGATTGTGATTGCTATCTGGTGTCTATAATGTGTGCCTACTCTGCGGTTGTCCGCTATGAGAGTAGCGCAGCGGAAGCGTAGTGTCTATCTGCATGTGCTTGTGTGTTCTGAGAGTGAGTCTGAGGGAGTCAGGTCCTTTGGGAAAGGATGACCAAAGGTGACTTCTGGTTTGTCTAAGTTGTGTGCTTCAGTTGTGAGCTTGAGCTATATGCGTGTGTTGTGCTCTAGGATGTGAGTTCGGGTGAGATTTTAACCCGTGAGCTTGTGCTGTGTGATCTAAGTTTGAGAGGTGTGTTTGGTCCTTGGATAAGGACATCTTCTAGGAGTTGAGCGTTTCATCTGTGCCCTTATGCTGAATCTTTAGATACCTTTTGCTATGTTTGAATAGAGTCAAACAGTTGTCAGTGTAACTGTTATTCCTATTTCTTTAAGCATTAGCCTACTGTAATTTGTTGCCTTGCTTATTCTGTCAGCAAGTCAGTCAGTGTATTCTGAGTGTTGAGCATTCTTCCTATGCCTTTAGGATGAGCCTTTAGTGATCTTCTGCTTTGCTTCTTTTGTTAGTCAGCCAGGGTATTCTTGTTAGCTTTGTGAGATTAGAGCTTCTGAGATGAGTGTGAGTGATCATTCTGTGCATCGGGGCTAATCTTCTATTGTGTTCGTCGGTTCATCAGTGTGAATTTGAGTGTTGTGCATGTGCCTTCAAGTTTAGTTTCAGTAATTTTTGCTTCGTCTTGTCAATCAGTGAGTCATTTAATAAGTTCTGAGTGTTAGCTCTGTGAGGTGTGGACTCCTGAGATGTGTAAGCGTTTCCTTCTGTGCTTTTAGACTGAATCTCCAAAAATATTCTGCTTTGTGCTAATGTTAGTCAATGACCAGTGAGTGTGAGTGCTATTCCTAATTCTTCAAGATTAACCTCTACATTCTTCTCCTTTGTTCGTTCTGTTAATGAGTCAGCCAGTGAGGTTTGTGAGCTAGCTCGTGTAAGGTTAGAGCTTTGGGATGTGTGAGCGTTCTCATGTGCTTTAAGATTAAGTGTTACCAATCTTCTTTTATGTCCTTCTGAGTTAATCACCAGTGAGTTCAGAGTGTTAGCTCTGTGAGATTCAAGCCTCTGGGAGTGTTCACCCTAAGCCTTAGTCCGAGTGTTAGTGACTTCTGCATTGTGTCTTCTGTCATTCTGTTAGCAGTGAGGTTTGAGTGCTGCCCTCGTTGAGAGGTTACGAGCCCTTGAGATGAGAGATCTCTTTTGTGCGTGTGAGTGTTTGGCGTATTCCTGCACTTGAGGTGCATGTGTTCCTATTCTGGGTTTTGTCGAATTTCGAAAACGAAATTCTTTTTAAGAGGGGTATGTTGTGATGCCCCATATATTTTTTTTTACTTCTTTCTGATTCACAAAGGGAGTTCGTGTTATATTGTACTCTTATATTAGACATTCTTCTAATGTTAATATATTAGAGGAAGGAAGGTTACATTTGTCTTCTTCCTTTTTGTTATTTATTATTTTCTTAAGGGAGAGATTTATTAATCTATTTTATTTCTTCCCTCTCACTCATTCTAATTCTCGATCAATTAGTCTCTCTCCTTCATCTTTTTCATCGATAGTTCTATCGTTCATGCTCTTCGCGTAACTTCTTCTCCCTCTGCTCATCCTCTTCTTCAATCTCTCGTTCATACAATTCAATGGTTCTGTTGTTTCGTTGTTCGAGTCTGTGAGATCTCTAATTGAGGGTTTTGAGTTCAGATTGATGTTTCTTCGTTTCCCTCTCCATCGTTGGTCTTCTCCCAATTTCAATCGAGTGTCCATGGTTCGAGTAGAGATTCGAGTGGAGATTCAAGAAAAGTGTTTCGTAGAGTCCGCAGAGATTGCTTTGCTTTGGATGTGAGGTAGGCGGTAGATGAATTTGGTTGTGTACGTTCAACCATGGGATTTCTGGTTTCGTTTTGTTTTCCGTATATGTTTATGTGCTCCTCTGATTGTGATGTTTCTGGATTGATTTTGGTTGCTTTTTGATGTGTTAAAACCCCGTGGAAATGTGTTTTCGATAGGCTATTTTGCTACATAAGTTATGTATGTTTTGTGGGGGATTTGTGGCTTGGTTCTGGCTGATTTCCGCAAGTGATTTTGCAGTTTTCGCAGTGTCCGAACATGTGTCCGAACATTGAAGTTCGGACATCATACGCCGGCAGATTTTCAGACTCTCGGTTTATGTCCGAACATGCAAGGTCGGACGCATGTTCGGACAGGCCTTTGTTTTTGGCATAACTTCTTCGTTTGAGCTCCGTTTGAGTGCCGTTTGCGGCGTTGGATTCCTCTTTTCGAGTACTATCTGTTTTTGACATGTTTTGGCAGTGTTTAAGTTATTTTATTTGAAAGTCACCAATAATCTTTTGAACTCTTTTGCTCTATAAGTGTGCTTCGGCCTCTGATTTCAGTTTGACTTTGGCTAGTCCTGGTTTAAGACTTTTGTTTCAGTATGATTCAGTTTTTTGTGTTAAGGCCTTGTGCTTTGGTGTGTGTTCTCTGCAACACCTTCTGAACTGATTGTTAAGCTTCTGTTTGTTAAGCTTCTGTTTTGGGACCTAGCTACTCTGCTTCTGAGCCGTGAATGGCTGGGTCGAGCTATTCGTGGTATACCATGTAGACGTCATTCTGAGTGTGGGTCATGCCCAATTTTTTGTGGGGTTGACGAACCCTTTGGCCTTCGGGTCATTTCTGCGTTGTCGAGGGATCTATTAGATCCATGGGTCTGACCCTTTCTGAGTGTTTGTGCTTGGTGCTAGAGTCCCACTTCTGATAGTTAAGTGTTCTGTTTTCCGTTTGCTCTGACTATTTCTGATTTACAGACTGCTTTGTGCTTTCTGTTTTCCGAGAGCCTCTAGTTTATTAAGTGATCTGTTTTTGTCTGCTCTGTCTGTATTTGATTTGAGACGGTCTGCTGTGTGCTTTCCGTCTTCTGAGAAGTCTCTGGTTTGCAAAGCTTCGACGTTCTGGTTTGTCTTCTGCTGTTCCTTCTGATTTGACAACACTTAACTCTCTCTGTTTTAGACCTCTGTCTGTTGGAAGGTCTTTCGCTTCGATCACTGCTTTTGAATTTGCTAAGCTTCAGATTTCATTCAGCTTTTGATGTGGTTAAACTTCTTATTTTGTTGAGCGTCTTTTTGGTTGAGCTTCTGGTTTATCAAGCTTCTGTTTTTGTCTTCCTCTGAGGCTGTTTCTGATTTTGCTATGCTTTCGTATAAGTATAAATGTATGTTCAGATTATGTTTTGAGCGTGCTCAGCTGATGAAGTTTATCACCTGCTGAGCAATAGTTGTGCTCACCCCTATCTCCGTCTGATTTGTAGGTTTTAGCCTGCGCTTAGAGATTCAGTTTCTACTTTCTGTCTTGGCTTTTGAGCTCTGTATTTCAGTTTGTTTGGCCATGGTGCCCAGTTGTAATTAGATTATGCTTTGTATTTCAGTTTGGCTTCCCTGTGTAATGAAAAGACATGTTGTATTCGTCTATTTGGTAATATATGAGTTTCAGTTCTGTTTTGGGAGTTCGCTAGTGTAGCCTTGCATTGTCTTAGGTAATAAGCGTGCGGCGTGTAACGGTCTCTCAACCAGGGTGGTTTTGGGGTCGTTACATTTAGTGGTATCAGAGCCAGGTTTGGTTTTCGTTGGAATTTGTGGGTGTTTGCTTGTCTACGCTTCTGTGTCTTTGACTGCTATCTGCTATGTGCTAACTGCTGCGTGATTGTGATTGCTATCTGGTGTCTGTAATGTGTGCCTGCTCTGTGGTTGTCCGCTATCAGAGTACGCAGCGGAAGCGTAGTGTCTATCTGCATGTGCTTGTGTGTTCTGAGAGTGAGTCTGAGGGAGTTGGGTCCTTTGGGAAAGGATGACCAAAGGTGACTTCTGGTTTGTCTAGGTTGTGTGCTTCAGTTGTGAGCTTGCGTTATATGCGTGTGTTGTGCTCTAGGATGTGAGTTCGGGTGAGATTTTAACCCGTGAGCTTGTGCGTGATCTAAGTTTGAGAGGTGTGTTTGGTCCTTGGATAAGGACATCTTCTAGGAGTTGAGTGTTTCGTCTGTGCCCTTATGCTGAATCTTTAGATACCTTTTGCTATGTTCGAATAGAGTCAGACAGTTGCTAATGTAAGTGTTATTCCTATTTCTTTAAGCATTAGCCTACTGTAATCTGTTGCCTTGCTTATTCTGTTAGTGAGTCGGCCTGTAACTCTGAGTGCTAGCTTTTCAAAGTTAAGCTTCTAAAATGTGTGAGTGTTCTTCCTATGTCTTCAGGCTCACTTTTTGGTGACCATCTGATGTGTTCCTTCTGTCAGCAAGTCAGTCAGTGTATTCTGAGTGTTGAGCATTCTTCCTATGCCTTTAGGATGAGCCTTGATCTTCTGCTTTGCTTCTTTTGTTAGTCAGCCAGGGTATTCTTGTTAGCTTTGTGAGATTAGAGCTTCTGAGATGAGTGTGAGTGATCATTCTGTGCATCGGGGCTAATCTTCTATTGTTTCGGTTAGCCAGTCAGGTGTGAATTTGAGTGTTGTGCATGTGCCTTCAAGTTTAGTTTCGGTAATTTTTGCTTTGTCTTGTCAATCAGTGAGTCATTTAATAAGTTTGAGTGTTAGCTCTGTGAGGGTGGACTCTGAGATGTGTAAGCGTTTCCTTCTGTGCTTTTAGGCTGAATCTCCAAAAATATTCTGCTTTGTGCTAATGTTAGTCAATGACCAGTGAGTGTGAGTGCTATTCCTAATTCTTCAAGATTAACCTTCTACATTCTTCTCTTTGTTCGTTCTGTTAATGAGTCAGCCAGTGAGGTTTGTGAGCTAGCGTGTAAGGTTAGAGCTTTGGGATGTGTGAACGTTCTCATGTGCTTTAAGATTAAGTGTTAGCAATCTTTTTTATGTCCTTCTGAGTTAATCAGCAGTGAGTTCAGAGTGTTAGCCCTGTGAGATTCAAGCCTCTGGGAGTGTTCACCCTAAGCCTTAGTCCGAGTGTTAGTGACTTCTGCATTGTGTCTTCTGTCATTCTGTTAGCAGTGAGGTTTGAGTGCTGCCCTCGTTGAGAGGTTACGAGCCCTTGAGATGAGAGATCTCTTTTGTGCGTGTGAGTGTTTGTCGTATTCCTGCACTTGAGGTGCATGTGTTCCTATTCTGGGTTTTGTCAAATTTCGAGGACGAAATTCTTTTTAAGAGGGGTATGTTGTGATGCCCCAGAATTTTTTTTTTACTTCTTTCTGATTCACAAAGGGAGTTCGTGTTATATTGTACTCTTATATTAGAATGTCTATGACATTCTCCTAATGTTAATATATTAGAGGAAGGAAGGTTACATTTGTCTTCTTCCTTTTTGTTATTTATTATTTTCTTAAGGGAGAGATTTATTAATCTATTTTATTTCTTCCCTCTCACTCATTCTAATTCACGATCAATTAGTCTCTCTCCTTCATCTTTTTCATCGATAGTTCTATCGTTCATCCTCTTCGCGTAACTTCTTCTCCCTCTGCTCATCCTCTTCTTCAATCTCTCGTTCATACAATGGTTCTATTGTTTCGTTGTTCGAGTCTGTGAGATCTCTAATTGAGGTTTTGAGTTCAGATTGATGTTTCTTCGTTTCCCTCTCCGTCGTTGGTCTTCTCCCAATTTCGATCGAGTGTTCGTGGTTCGAGTAGAGATTCGAGTGGAGATTCAAGAAAAGTGTTTCGTAGAGTCCGCAGAGATTGCTTTGCTTCGGATGTGAGGTAGGTGGTAGATGGATTCGGTTGTGTACGTTCAACCACGGGGATTTCTGGTTTTGTTTTGTTTTCCGTATATGTTTATGTGCTCCTCTGATTGTGATGTTTCTGGATTGATTTTGGTTGCTTTTTGATGTGTTAAAACCCCGTGGAAATGTGTTTTCGATAGGCTATTTTGCTACTATAAGTTATGTATGTTTTGTGGGGGATTTGTGGCTTGGTTCTGGCTGATTTCCGCAAGTGATTTTGCAGTTTTCGCAGTGTCCGAACATGTGTCCGAACATTGAAGTTCGGACATCATACGCCGGCAGATTTTCAGACTCTCGGTTTATGTCCGAACATGCAAGGTCGGACGCATGTTCGGACAGGCCTTTGTTTTTGGCATAACTTCTTCGTCTGAGCTCCGTTTTGAGTGCGTTTCGGCGTTGGATTCCTCTTTTCGAGTACTATCTGTTTTGACATGTTTTGGCAGTGTTTAAGTTATTTTATTTGAAAGTCACCAATAATCTTTTGAACTCTATTTTGCTCTATAAGTGTGCTTCGGCCTCTGATTTCAGTTTGACTTTGGCTAGTCCTGGTTTAAGACTTTTGTTTCAGATATGATTCAGTTTTTTGTGTTAAGGCCTTGTGCTTTGGTGTGTGTTCTCTGCACACCTTCTGAACTGATTTGTTAAGCTTCTGTTTTGGGACCTAGCTACTCTGCTTCTGAGCCGTGAATGGCTGGGTCGAGCTATTCCGTGGTATACCATGTAGACGTCATTCTGAGTGGGTCATGCCCAATCTGTTCTGTGGGGTTGACGAACCCTTTGGCCTTCGGGTCATTTCTGCGTTGTCGAGGGATCTTAGATCCATGGGTCTTTGACCCTTTCTGAGTGTTTGTGCTTGGTGCTAGAGTCCCACTTCTGATAGTTAAGTGTTCTGTTTTCCGTTTGCTCTGACTATTTCTGATTTCGGACAGACTGCTTTGTGCTTTCTGCTTTCCGAGAGCCTCTAGTTTATTAAGTGATCTGTTTTTGTCTGCTCTGTCTGTATTTGATTTGAGACGGTCTGTTGTGTGCTTTCCGTCTTCTGAGAAGTCTCTGGTTTGCAAAGCTTCGACGTTCTGGTTTGTCTTCTGTTGTTCCTTCTGATTTGACAACACTTAACTCTCTCTTTTAGACCTCTGTCTGTTGGAAGGTCTTTCGCTTCGATCACTGCTTTTGAATTTGCTAAGCTTCAGATTTCGTTCAGCTTTTGATGTGGTTAAACTTCTTATTTTGTTGAGCGTCTGTTTTGGTTGAGCTTCTGGTTTATCAAGCTTCTGTTTTTCGTCTTCCTCTGAGGCCTCTGTTTCTGATTTTGCTATGCTTTCGTATAAGTAAATGTATGTTCAGATTATGTTTTGAGCGTGCTCAGCTGATGAAGTTTATCACCTGCTGAGCAATAGTTGTGCTCACCCCTATCTCCGTCTAATTTGCAGGTTTTAGTCCGCGCTTGGAGATTCAGTTTCTACTTTCTGTCTTGGCTTTTAAGCTCTGTATTTCAGTTTGTTTGGCCATTATGCCCAGTTGTAATTAGATTATGCTTTGTATTTCAGTTTGGCTTCCGCCTGTGTAATGAAAAGACATGTTGTGTTCGTCTATTTGGTAATATATGAGTTTCAGTTCTGTTTTGGGAGTTCGCTAGTGTAGCCTTGTGTTGTCTTAGTTAATAAGCGTGCGGCGTGTAATGGTCTCTCAACCAGGGTGGTTTTGGGGTCGTTACACTTATACTCCTCTGTTTTTCTTGCACAAAACTGAAGCTATCCTTCCTGTTTTTAGCTTGCCGAAAGCCACCCTTGGACATCCCCCAAAACTACTTTGAAGAAGCTCAAAACAAGGTAGAACCAAGTAGCTTCCATGGCTGTTTGAACCTTGCTTTCCTTTTTTTTTTCTTACCAAAACTGAACCATAACCCCCTACTGTAGGTGACCGGAAACACCATCCGATTCCACCAAAATAAAAAGGTAAGAAACCTCTTCAAGTTAAAAAGTAATCACGTTATTAACTCATTAAAATAGTTACTTGGAGTAATTGCTAATCAAGCTTTTATTTCGTATATATATGCTGGCCGACTTGGGTTGTTTCCTCCCCTCAAAACTGCCATGAAATAAGGGGCTGATTTCAAAAAAAAAAAATCAAGTTGAAAAAGGAAAATGCTAATACATACTTAATGACTATGTAGTATTAAGTGAAATAAAATTTATAAAAAGAAAAAATAACCCAAGTGTATGTATTTGTAGTGCCGTGAGCTTGCAAAATGCTGGAAGGATTTCCCTTGTAAACTACTAAGGTAATTATGCTTAATACCTTATCATGCTTAAAGTTCATTATTTGATTACATTTCACATGACCGGAAATCTATGTGTGTAATTAAATCCTAAATATGTGCAAGAAATTGAGGGCTAAATAGTTGATTAGTGAAATAAGTGATAATGGCCTATTTAAGTTATTTTTATAAGTGATTAATGAAGGAAAAATAATTTAGTAGTGTTAAAATAAAATCTGTAAAACCGTGAGTTAGTATGTGTATTTGGAACATTGTAATGTCCTTTTTATAGTAAATATTACATTATGTCTAAGGCCATGACTTTAGGCCATGTTATTATGGTTATTGTAGGCTTAAATAATTATTAATGAGCTTTTAGAGTGGTTAGATGAATTATATAAAATTCTGGTGCAAATGTGTAATTTTAGTGAACAAAATCACTTAGGAATATTTTAGATGAATATTAGTGGTTTTTAAGTGTTATACAAATTAAGTATAAAGTTATGATGTGATTTAAATAAATTTTAAACCTTATAAGTATTCAAAGGGACAAAGGAATTTTTTATGAGGTCAAAATGTAATTAAATAAAATTTATAGGGTGCCAAAATAATATTAAAAGCCGCAAGGGCTGTTATGGGAATTTTTAGAAACATAAAATATAATTTTAGGAAATTTAAGTGTTAAGTGTAAAACTAGAGAAACAATTATGGTATTTTTGTAATTATGCTAAATAGTCGTCAAAGGGAGTATTTGGGTGGTCAAACTTGACCACATATGATGTTTGACCAAGTTAGAAAAAAATAAATAAATTTATTTAGTAATTAATGAAGTATTAAGTTAAAAATGGAATTTATAAAACCATTTGTGGTGTTTATGTAATTACCGAAAACTATGGGGTGAAAATGACATTTAATAAAGTTAAAAGGTTGTTCGGTATTTTAGAAAATTATTATGGGAGCTTTTGAACTTAAATAAGTCAACACGTATAATATAAAGTTTAAAGTATTAAATTGTAAGATTATAAAATAAAGAGGGGCGGTACGTAACAAAAAGAAAGTTGTGGGAGATAGTATAAAAACTGGACAATACTATGTGTTGTCCGTAAATATATATATGGTATATGTGCATAAAACAATGTTTGAAATCTTAGGTTATAAACTAATGAGGTGAATAATGTAACAATATAACATATTGGTTAGTTTTGTAAATAATAAAAAATGAGTAGGGAAGAAAAGGGAATTCTGAAAACATTATGTGCTGTTGGGAAATGTACACATATATATGGGCATAATAAGGTTTGAAAACCTCAGGTTATAAGTTAAATAAGTTTGGAAATGTAGTATGTATAATATATGGGTGATATTGTAATGAATCAAAATTAAATGGGGAGGATATATAAATTCTGGAATTATAATGAGCCGGTTAGGAATTTTAAAAGATATGGGCAGCTTATATTGTAAAGTTGAAGATGATATTATGTGACATTTTATTAAAGTGTAAGAGAATACATTATTAAGGAATTAACATGGTATAAATATACCTTGTGAACATTTACATAAAATGATGAGTCTAAGTTGAGAATTATAGAGAGTATATCATATAGTAGAAACCATATGATTTAAAGAGCATGATGATGTATAAATATACTGTAATACATTAAGATAAAGTCTTAGCAAGAAATTGTGAATAATGACACAAATAAATAAATAAATATATACTTCACATGAAATGATGAAGTAACTCATTATGAAAACCTTATGATTCGCACCATATAAGATTATAATACAAGATGGGAAGTATAATATGATTTTAGTAATCGATTGTGAAGTTAGTATGATAATACGCGTTACGGGAAAATAACTATAAGTGCATAATATAACGTAGTACGAGTCGATAAATAAACATCGACTCGGAATATTAATTGAACCAAACTACGTCAACCATTATACGAACATTACATCATCAAAAGTAAAAACGTAACTTGGTTGAGTGAAGTATGATAACGAACCATATATTATAAACATGCGTAAATATATATACATATATGTAAATACCCATGCATGTACGTAATAATGAATATGTAAACCGTAACGTATAACTGTAGTTATGAGTACGTAAATTATCCTGTATAATTAAAGGATTTAAATTACAGGGATGCACGTACGTAAATTTTATTCATGCATGCATAGACGTACAAGGATGAATTAACCTACATACATAACGTGGGTTGTTAACTGTTTACTATTACGTAACAAGTATTAATACGACATCGAATATTATATGTACGTACGAATATATATGTATGTATATCCATAGGTATATATATAAGTGTTAACACATATACGTAAACTATAACGTACGGTTAAATCCGAACCCCAAAGGTTTACGAAACCGAATTAAATGAATAACCGACTAAGAGGTTAACGACGGGATAAAGATTAGGAATTATTCTAGCATGGTTGAGTAGACTCGGGATATAAAAGCTAATGTAGAGTGATATCTTCCAGAGACGAGCTGCTAGATACGAGCTGTTAGATGCGAGCTGCGGGATTGCTAGAGGATAAGCGTGAATTGTCACGCTAGCGTTTCCGTTGGTGTACGGTACGTAAAGGGGTCTGATCTAAGATGTCCCGAGGACTTCCTTGGGCTCAGATATGTGTGCTGTATAACGCGTGTGATGCATGTATGTATGTGAGTGGATGTGACTATGATATGTGATGTTTGATTGTTTAATTTCCCGCACCATTTAATTGTGCGCGAACGTCCTCCGGGACTAATACTACGTCGACTATAGATCGACTTATATAAAACTACATATGCGAGTTATGTGATTGTGGTTACCGTTCCCTAACATAATACGCTAAATATTATAAGTATGTAGTTATATCCTAAGTGAAATGCTTAGGAACGAGACACGACATCATCGGTCTCTAGAGCTTTGACTCGAACGTGAATACTACCTAGAATAATTCTAGGCATGCGTAAGACCCACAGGGCTGCCAACAAATTAATTGATGTTCTCCATAATTAAAACTGTAACTGACTATCTAACTAACGAAGTTAACAGTGGAGTGTGAATGAATGTGATGATTTACTTTAATCCAGACAGTCACTGGCTGTTGGTCGTGCGTAGAGATCTCTTGGGTTATCCCGTATCGGGTTTACCCTAGTTAATCCTGATCGAACCTAGATAGATCGTCAGGCGGAGTGTGCTACCGTTGGCACCAGGCCCTTGGCCACCTAAATGGACGCCTTTACAATGGCAAAGTGAATAAGTCCCGAAGTCTTCGGATCATCAGGGTAGTGAGCACCTTGTGTGTACGTGGGACTACTGTCCAAGTGAGATTACTTCGGGTTGTCTTAACTTGACACCCACTAAAGTTTGTGATGTGATGTACTGAGGACCCGGGGGGTCGTGTGACTAACTAAATAACCTGACCATTACTAACGGCTGCACGTGTTAATGTTATTATTATTGTGTTGTGTGTTGTTGTGTGTGATTACGTGAAATGTAGTGACTGTATTACTTGTTTAAATTACCGACATCCATGTGTTTACTGCTTTAAATACCTGTACACTGGTAAAGCATGTAACGAACTTAATAATGGCGACCATGACTATTAAGTGACCAATAGGGTCCAGGCCTGGCGTACTCAGCGTTTATCGCTGAGCCTTTATGGCATTACGTGCAGGTGATGACTACCGTCGAAGCCGAAGAGCGGGACCCGGGTAGTTAGAATTTTAATTACAGTGCGAGACTTTGTAATGTATAGGATGGATATTAGTTTAATGTGTTTATAACATTGTATACATATGAGATTTACCTAGACGCTCACTAGTCGTTAAAGTTACTCTTGGTTTAGAATGAAGTATAGGTTAGTATCTCGTTATCACTGCGGTTGTATTTGTAATACCAGTGTTATATCTTAGTTTATTTATTTCTGCTTCTTTACTCGTATGGGCGAGTAATGGCATGTGACACCCAAGTGAGTTTTAGTAATGTGAGACTTCCGTTGTGAGACGTTAATAATTAAATGCTACGTGAGTGATTACTACGTGATTACGAGTGGGGTGTTACATGTGATGTCCGCGTTTGTGTCCGTGGTACGGACACACCTATCCGGATGGGAGTCCGAGTGGGGCTATGCAGACATGTGTATTTTTTCCTCATTTTTCTGCAATCTTCAACTAGGCTTAGATTCTTTGTTTTAGCTCTGTTTCACTCGCCGTTTGTTGCGTTGGAAATCTTGTGAAGTAAACTATGTGATTCCAAGACTTTTTACTGCATTTGATACATAAAATGTATTAGTTCATTTCAAAACATAAATCTTAGGAAAAACATACGATAAGTGAGTAATATTATCCTGAAAGTAAGAGAATATAAGGTAAATTAAACCCTTAAATGTCTATGTATTTCTCACTTATCAACTCCCCCATACTTATCTTTTGCTTGTCCTCAAGCAAATCTTTTTGACATAATGTTTAAACAAGTTAAATAGACAATAATCAAGTAGGGAGAGCACAAAAGAGGTAATTGCCAATCTTTTCAGATTTGAAAGGGTACTAAAAACAACAAGTTTCTTATATATATATATTTCTCCGTTTCTGAGAATAACCCTGAAGTCCTACAAAAGAAAGAGAAGCAGTACCATGAGAATTATTCTTTCAACCTTGAGCCAATCCATCATTTCCTTTTACATTTCCTTAAACTACAAGGGGCATGAAGTAAAATCTTATTCCATTATACCTTTCAATGCCACAAACTTATGATTCATAATGAAGTAGTTTTTATCATTTTGGTACAGAATGCAAAGATACTTCAATTTTGAAGTTCATTTTTCCTTTACCTCAGACTTTTCTCTCCACCCTTGTAGCGGTTTTGGGTCTATTATCCCAGATACAAAGTACCTTAGGTAGCCGGGTGATGAAGCACCCCTAAGAACTTAATAACCGAGTGGACGAGGCCTGTTTAGGATCAGAATATGCCTGTCTAGATCAGAGGAGTACCTTGCCTTGTTCTTTTTCCACCGTTTCATTCCAATTCAAATCCAGGCTCAAAGTTAAAAACAAAATTTAAATGATAATTTTCTTAAATTTTTAAGCATTGAGTAAGGGGTAGAGTGATAAGAATAGTAAATTTTTTTTGTACCCTTTAAACTTGTTGATACCGGCATTACTCCCTCCATGGCTCCTTTTTTGATTATTAATTACTTAACAAATTTAAACACAGTGTCATAATTATCTCTCCCCCACACTTGAACCAAAGCAATGCCCTCATTGCATAGAAAGAATTAAAATAACAGGACATGCAAACTACCTGGGTAATGATCACAAAGCAAAAACAATAGGAAATATTGAATATTTAAAGAGTAGGGCATAGAGAGTGTACTCCCCAGAGTTTTGTAGAGTATGTAGAATAGCTCCCCCACGCTTGAGTTCAGCTGAAGGAAGGTGTAAGTTGTTCTTGTAATGAATATTCTAGACAGCCAGAAGAACTCAAGTTAATTCTCCTCGTTCTCTCTCTTCTCTTTTTTATTTCACTATATTGTTGTTTTTTTAACATAAAATAATATACAAAATATAAGCACAATATCGAATGAAAAGATAGATAGTAGGGTGCCTCCTACCAAGCTGCCCATCTTTATGGTCTTTGGCTAGACCATACCTGAGTGTTTTAAGGTGTGGCTGGGTCTTTGAGAAGAAGCGCAGAAGCCTCTTCGTTGTCTAACATGTTTCCCAGAAATAATTTGATTCGAGCTCCATTTACATTAAACGATCCTCCTTTCTTATTGTCCAATTCCACAGCTCCATATGGAGAGGTGGATATTATTGTAAATGGTCCAGACCAGAAGGATTTTAACTTACCCAGGAAGAACTTAAGTCTGGAGTTATAAAGAAGGACCTGATCTCCTACTTTGAATTCTCGCTTAGCAATCATCTTATCGTGCCAACGCTTGGTATTTTCTTTATAGATCACTGCATTCTCATATGAGTCATTCCTAAGTTCTTCTACCCCAGTCAATTGAAACTTCCTTTTTTCACTGGCTTGTTGTTGATCAAAGTTCAACACCTTCAGAGCCCAATAAGATTTATGCTCTAATTCCACAGGCAAGTGGCATGCCTTCCCAAAAACTAGTTTGTAGGGAGACATGCCAATAGGTGTTTTGAAGGCGGTGCGGTATGCCCAGAGTGTATCATCCAATTTAAGGGACCAATCTTTTCGAGAAGCGTTCACCGTCTTCTGCAGAATCCATTTCAGTTCTCTGTTTGTTATCTCAGCCTGACCATTTGTTTGAGGATGGTATGGTAGAGCAACCTTATGTCGGACTCCATATTTCTTCAAGAGAGCACCAAACTGGCGATTGCAGAAGTGAGATCCACCATCGCTGATTATTGCTCTAGGAACACCGAATCGAGTGAAAATATTCTTCTTTATAAACTTCATCACAACTTTACCATCGTTAGTAGAGCAAGCAAGGGCTTCCGCCCATTTAGAGACATAATCGACTGCTACTAAGATGTATAAATTTCCAAAATAATTTGGGAAGGGTCCCATAAAATCAATCCCCCAAACATCAAATAATTCAACTTCTAGCATATTGTTCAAGGGTAGTTCATGGCGGCGAGAAATGTTACCTGCCGTTGACACCGATCACAAGTAGACACAAAAGCATGACAGTCTCTGTGACGGGTGTTCCAATAGAAAAACCGGATTCAAGTACCTTAGCAGCTGTACGGGTAGCACCGTGATGTCCGCCGGTTCTCTAGAATGGCAATGGGAAGGATATTTCGGATTTCCGTCTGTGGAACACATCTTCTTATAATTCCATCTGCAAGATTTTAAAGAGATATGGATCATCCCATAAATAATTTTTGACAATTGAAAAGAACCTTTTTTGCTGCTGATATGTCATATCAGCTGGGATGATCTTCCTAGCCAGATAGTTAGCAATATCGGCAAACCAAGGGCCTCAAACCGTTTGGATTGTGAATGTGCCTCGTCAGGAAATATCATTGATGGGTTTTCATTCTGGTGCCTCCATCCTGACAATTGATCAGCCACGACATTTGTATACCTTTCTTATCTCTTATTTCTATGTCAAACTCTTGCTAGAGAAGTATCCATCTTATCAACCTGGGTTTAGCATCTGCTTTGGCAAATAGATACTTGAGGGCATAATGATCAGTATGAATGACAACCTTACTACCCAATAAATATGGACGGAACTTATCTAAAGCAAAGACGACTGCCAGCAATTCTTTTTCTGTGGTGGCGTACTTTTTCTGAGCGTCGTTTAAAGTACGACTAGCATAATAAATAACTCTCAGAAGTTTATCCAATTTTTGGCACAAAACATCACCCACCGCATAATCACTAGCATCACACATGATTTCAAAAGGTTGGGACCAGTCGGGTGACACAACGATAGGAGCAGAAACAAGTTTCTCTTTTAATAAGTTGAAAGCTGCTAGACATTCATCAGAAAAATGAAATTTACATTTTGTCAGTAAAGTACAGAGAGGTATAAAAATCTTGGAAAAGTTTTTAATGAATCTTCTATAAAAGAAGGTCCAAGAAGAAAAAAAGGATATGACAGTAGGGTGGAGGTGGGAGTTTTTATACTTTCAATTTAGCGCGATCCATCAATAACTTTTGAAGACACGTTATGCCCGAGCACAATCCCTTCTCGAACCATGATGAACGTGACATTTCTACCCAGTTCAGTACGAGATTTGTGTCTTCACACCTGGCCAAAATAAAATCGAGATTCTCCAGGCAAGTTTCAAATGTTGATCCAAAGACAGAGAAGTCATCCATAAAGACCTCAATACATTTTTTAATGTAGTCAGAAAAAATAGCCTTCATACACCGTTGAAAAGTAGCTGGGGCATTACATAATCCGAACGACATTCGTTTATAAGCATATGTTCTATAAGGACAGGTAAAAGTACTTTTATCCCGATCTTCTGGAGCAATTGGGATCTGGAAATATCCTGAATAGCCATCTAGAAAACAATAGTAATCCTGACCTGCTAACCTTTCCAGCATTTGGTCAATAAAGGGTAGGGGAAAGTGATCCTTGCGTGTGGAAATATTCAATTTTCTATAGTCAATGCAAACTCACCAACCAGTAGTAGTGCGTTGAGGAATCATCTCAACTTTTTCGTTAGGAACCACAATTATTCCTCCCTTTTTTGGTACCACCTGTACTGGGCTCACCCACTTGCTATCTGAAATGGGATAAATAATTCCAGCGTCAAGTAGTTTTATTACCTCCTTTTTGACCACCTTTTTTAGAACGGGGTTGAGACGCCTCTGTGGTTGTGCCAATGCCCTGAAATCATCTTCCATATAAATTCGGTGAGAGAACAAATATGGGCTTATTCCTTTGATGTCTACTATCGACCAACCGATAGCGGTCGTATGATTGTGTAGCACCTCTAAAAGTTGCCTTTCCTGCACATCTGTCAATTTAGAGGATATAATAACTGGTAAATCAGATGGCTCTTTTAGAAAAGCGCATTTTAAATGAGGGGGAAGAGGTTTCATTTCTACTGTAGGTGCTTTCTCAATGGAAGGCTTTGGTCTGTCTGCATTCCTTTCCACTGGTTCAAATCTTTGTTGGTAGGTACGGAAATATGGTTGTCTCTTGTTCAACTCTTCAGCCATGAGAGCAATATCAGGATTTCCATCATCAGTTTCACAAGATGCCATGAGACATCTTTCCAAAATCGTTTCTTCATCTTTGCTGAACGTCTCCTGTACTAAAGAGTCAACATTATCTATGGAAAAACAGATTTGTGTATCAGAAGGACGTTTCATGTTCCTTGTCATGTCAAAAACTACCTGTTCATCATGAAGTCTCAAAATTATTTTACCTCCTTCAACATCAATTAAAGTACGGGCAGTTCTCATAAAAGGTCTACCTAGAATTAGTGGAACGTCTTTATCTTCCTCAATGTCAATAACAATGAAATCAGCAGGAAAAATAAATTTACCGACAGAAACCACTAAATCTTTAACTTTTCCTCTAGGGTAGATTATGGATGATCAGCTAGTTGTAGCTGCACAGAAGTAAGAGAGCATTGACCTATACCTTATTTCTGAAAGATAAATAAAGGCATTAAATTAATACTGGCTCCTAAATCGCACAACCCGTTACCACAATTTATGTCTTCTATCACGCAGGGAATGATGGGAAGACTTGGATCTCCCAATTTTGGTGGTAGCTTCTTTAAGAGTACTGCAGACACTCTTTCGGTTAATTTCACCGTGTCATTTTCCTGTAAAGATCGCCTGTTAGATAAAATATCTTTCATTAATTTTGCATAGATAGGCATTTGTGTTAAAGCATCAGAAAAAGGAATATTAATAGTTAATTTCTGAAAAATGTTAAGAAATTTTCCAAATTGGTCATCCAAATTCTTTTTCTTTAATCTATCAGGAAATGAAATTGGAATATCATATGAAACCTGGATGGTTTGATAGTAAGGGATGCAGGAGAATCCTTCTCCTTGGGAATTGTTACTTCTTCTTCAGTTTGAGGATCTCTTTGTTCGTCAGATTCCTTCTCAACTTCAGGGGCATTAGATATCAGCTCTTTTCCGCTTCTCAGGGTTATTGATTTTGCATGCTCCCTTGGATTTGGATCAGTCTGGCTCGGGAGTGACCCTGTAGGTCTTTGAGCCAGTTGTTGTGAAATCTGACTTATCTGTCTTTCTAAATTTATGGTTATGGTAGCCTGATCAGCAACTTTAGCTTCTATCTCAGCAAATTTTGAATTTGTTGCCTGACCTTGTTTTAGAAGCTGGTTCATCATGCTTTTCAGTTCGCCCATATCTCCTTGTGAGTTGGTTGGCTGCTCCTGTTGTCGGTTGTATTGAGGTTGTCTGTTTTGGTTGAATCCTTGGTTGCTCGTCTATGGCTCATAATTCCTTCATGGTTGTTGATTGCTCCTCCAATTTTTTTGGTTGTATGAGTTCGGATAAGGATTCCCTGGTCTGTTGTTAATTAAACTTACCTCCTCAAGGGTCCTGTTGAATCTTGAACCATCGCAGTCTGGGGTTTCATGAGCTCCTCCACAGTTTTCGCAACAGGGAGTCAGATATGGGGAAGTGGCCACCACCTTCACAGCTTTTTGTTGTGGTTGATTTAGCGTTAGTTTCTCCACAAGTTTTGTGAGTGCAGCGAGTTGAGCAGATACATGATCCTGTGGGGGAATATTGTACATTCCGGTTTCTTTCTTTGCTTAACCTCTCCCCTTGTTTTTACACCATTGTCTGGTGCTGGCAGTCATGGTATCCAGTAGTTCAACTGCTTCTTCTCCGGTCAATTTCATAAAATTTCCTCCAGACGAGGAACTTAGGAACAATTTATTAGAATCATTGAAACATCTAAATAATGATAACACAAGTTCCTGGCTACACATACCGTGGTGTGGGCATAATATCTGTAATTCTTTGAATCTATCCCACGAATCATAAAGAAACTCACCTGGTTCTTGACAGAAGTTTGTGATCTCAGCAATTTTTTCTCTTGTCTTGGATGAGGGATAGTATTTTGCCAGAAATTTGTTTGCTAATTCAGCCCAGTTGTGGATGCTGCTGGGTTGTAAACTTCTCAGCCACCTGGAGGCGCCATCTCTTAAGGAATAGGGGAACAATTGCAGACGGATGCTCTCGTTTAGATTTCCTGTTTCATTAAAAGTGTTACAGAAATCAAGAAATGCAGATATATGGTGTGGAGCATCATCTGAATCCAGCCCGCTGTATTGTCCCTGATGGTATAGTAGAGGTGATGAAAACTCGTTTTGAATTGCCAGGCATCCAGTTCAGCCTGTGTAACTTGAGGGAGGACAATAGCGGAGGGTCTCCCTTGACCGACGGTTGCTGGTACTCGCAGTGAGTTTGTCGAGTTGTCATCTCAATTCGTTGTTGTCATCTTTCTCCGGGGAAATCTTTCAATCTCAGGTTCAAGACTGTTTTGAGGACAACCTGCAGATCGAGTTCGACGCATATATAGAAATTAAATTCAGTTTAATGAAAATGGAGAATAACTAAAGAAAACAAAAGCAATAATTACAAAGTAAAGATACATTAAAGAAAATAAAATAACAAAAATAGAAACAAAACAAAATAAAGAGTAGCAAAAATCTAAACAGAAATCTCAGTAAAAATTAAAAAACTAGCAATTAACCGTGCCGAAGGTCCCCGACATCGGCGCCAAAAACTTGTTGGAGAAATATGTGACTACTTCTACAACTTAGGCAGTGTACCTATCGTTTTGCGGAATAGTGGAATTGTGGGGTTGTCGAACTCTTGGGGACCTTGTTGTAGTTTTAACTGATAGTGTAGTAAATTGACTGAGAATTCTAATTAGACTACTGAACAAAAACTTATCACTTTTTAGGGAAATTGTGGTTTAAAACTCAACTTAGACAAAACAGTAGTAAAACAGTTAATCAAAACAGAAATAACAACGGTTGTAAAACTCTTTGTTTTTAAGGAAGCACCCTAGGTTGTTCTGCTCACCTATTTCATCCAATTATATTGATATAAACTTCCACCACTTTAGCAATAAGCTCAGGAATCTTAATTAGTTTATTGACCGTTCCCTGTACAATAAACCCTAACTAGCGAAATAACAAGCCGCAAATTATGCCCAAGTCAATTCAACCAATCGCATAATTAAAAATTCCTATTGAAGACAGATTAACCTATAGGCGAAACTCGCTTCTAGTCGTTAACCCGTTTTGACTTCCTGTGTCTAGAACCTTGTTTAGCATCGCATTTTAACAAGAGAACTACAAATATCACTTTAATAATTGGCCTGAAGATTAAAGTGCATTAAGGACAAGAATCAAAATATTGCTTTAAATAGATTATAGTGGGAAGTCTACATAACACAATTATATAAAATAGGCTTGCTTCCCAACCTGGGAGGCTAAGTTTATTACTTACACATAATTATAAAAACAAACATCAATAATAAGATAGACATTAAAACATAGTAACGTTAAAGGAAAGAAAGAACTCTATTTGGGGAGAGTTGTTTCGCTCACGGGCTTGTCTCCATGACTATGCCGACCTCAAAACGATAATAAACAAGTAAAATGAAGAATAACGAACAAACAGGCACAAGTTGGTCCTGTCCGTGTGGGGCCACGCGGACACAAAAGCGGACAACTCCTGTCCGTGTGGGTTCTGTGCGGACACAAACGCGGACACAAATCCGGACACAATCTGGAATTGTGCAGAACATCATTCTTCGTTGGTTTTCTGGAAAAATAACAGCGTAAGGCTAATATGGTGATGTGGATGGATGGAAATGAAGTGGAGATGTGGATGTATGGAGGGAAAATGGAATTTGGGTGGAGGAAGTGGGATATGGAGGGTGTGTGTTTTCTCTGTATTCTCTTCAATCTCCAGTGTGTATTTTTATCGTAGAAGGAGCTGGGTTTTTATAGAGGCAGAGGAAGGGAAGAAGACAAGGGTGGATGGGATAGAAGGTAGGCGGTGGTAGTAGATGGATAAATTGTAGTCTTCATAGATAAGATAAGAGGAAAGCAGCACCGAAAGTTACAACGCGTGAAATCTGGAATTTGGCGCCGCACTTTACACGTGTCCGGATTTGTGTCCAGATAGGGGCTACGCGGACGTGTGACGTCCAAGTTTCTGTTCGTATACGGACACATATGTCCTGGCGAGACTTTACACGTGTCCGAGTTTCTGTCCTTATACGGACACATATGTCCTGGCGAGACTTTACACGTGTCCGAGTTTCTGTCCTCATACGGACACATATGTCCTGGCGAGACTTTACATGTGTCCAAGTTTCTGTCTGTGTGGGGGCTACGCGGACATGTGATGTCCACGTTTGTGTCCATGGTACGGACACACCTGTCCGGATGGGCGTCCGAGTGGGGCTACGCGGGCATGTGTATTTTTTCCTCATTTTTCTGTAATCTTCAACTGAGCTTAGATTCTTTGTTTTAGCTCTATTTCACTCGTCGTTTGTTGCGTTGGAAAGCTTGTGAAGTAAACTATGTGATTCCAAGGCTTTTTACTGCATTTGATACATAAAATGTATCAGTTCATATCAAAACATAAATCTTAGGAAAAACATACGATAAGTGAGTAATATTATCCTGAAAGTAAGCGATATAAGGTAAATTAAACCCTTAAATGTCTATGTATTTCTCACTTATCATCTATCAACCACCAATTTTATGTGGCGCAAGTGGTCAAGGAAAGCAATGTTGTATATAACAATATCGTCAAAATAGACAACCATAAAATCATTGATATACCCAAAAAACATTGTTCATCAGATTACAAAAAGTTACCGGAGCGTTACATAACCCGAAAGGCATAGCTAAGAGTTCATATGATCCATTACGAGTTACACAAGTTGTCTTTCCCTCATCTTCTTCTTCTGCGATCCGGACTTGCCAATAGCCCAAGCACACATCTAGCTTGGTGAAAAATGTAGCTTTGGAGAGACGGTCGAACAGGTCATCTTGACGTGGAATCGGGTACTTGTTCTTCATCGTCACCTTATTTAGTGCCCGATAGTCAACACACAGGCGCAGAGGCCCATCAACTTTAATCTGGAATATGACTGGCGCTCCACAAGGTGCTCGAGATGGACAGATTTTCCATGTTTCTATAAGCTCAGTCAATTGAGTTCGTAACTCCTTCAACTCCATCGGTGACATACGATAAGGAGCCTGGGCAGGGGGCACTGCACCAGGAACCAGCTAGATGTGAGGGTTGATAAGGCGTCGTGGGGGCAGTCCCGAAGGCAACTGAGGGGGCATCAGATCCACATTCTCAAGGAGCAAGTGCTGCATTTTTGCTGGTATGGCTTCCGCAACTGAAGGCTTCTCTTGCCGCATGTGAGCCTCGATTTTTAAACCCTATCTTAAGTTGATTCAAGTTGATTAGGATCTGATCGGGTTTTAGGTCCACTTATAACCTAAATCAAATAACTATGTCATAAACACTAATTATTAAATCCTAGATTAGCTCATTGGAACCTATTATGAGTCACCACCTAATTTTAACCTAGATTAAATTAGGAAAGGAGAGATTGGGTTCGGAGGCTTGGTATTCGACTTATTTAGGGTTCAATTACTTTCATTACCCCTAGAAATCGTTTTTCCTCAACTTAGTTTAATTACGGCTTATTACGAGTCATTTTAACCTAAGTGCGTGCTTCTGATTTTTTAAATTTTTTAACATTTTTTGATTGAAAACTGAAGTGAAAAATAAAACTACCTAAACTAGGGTTTCGGAGGCAGAATTAGGTCAAATTTTAATTATGTCAGTAGCCACGGACCTAATGTTCGAGACCACAGACTTGAGTTGAACTACATTATTATAAAAACTGAATAAAATAAAAAACGTAAACTTAAAAAGTCCGGGGCCACAGACAGGGTGTCCGTGGGCCCGGACATGTACTGTTAAAAACCCTAAAATTTGAAAACTTGAAAAAAATAAGAAATCCCGTCACTGAAATACCCCAAACTTAGATATGGTGTTTAAGAGATAAACTAAGTTATAAGGAGGCTAAATAATGCCTTAGAAACATTAAGAAATTTTTAATCAAAGAAAACATAAGGAAACACCAGAAAAGCAGTTTAAGCCAAAAAACGTGCTCTAAGCTTGGAGAGACTTGGGAGAGCACCCAAATATCATTCTTAGACCTTAGTAATATCCTAATGGTCATTTTAAACCAATTACCAAAGAAAACCAAGCTTGAAAACAAGTTAAAACACAAAATGTGCTTTAAGGAGTCTTAAAGCACATTTTTGAAAAATTGTCTTGTAAATGGGTTTTGAGTGGCTAAATGTTCATCATTACTCTTTAATTAACATGTGTACTAATTAGTATCACATTAGGAAGTCTAAATCAATGGGAAATCAAAAATTTCACAAATATGTGCACTAATTTGTGAATAGTAACCAAATAGTGCTAGTTTAGTCTTTAATCAATTAAGTCTAATTAATTGGTCAAACAAGACCATGACCAGCCTAATTAATGAAGGGGGCCGGTTTTCTAAGGGTGTGAGTCACCAAGAGTGGCCAATTAATAGAGAAAAGAGAAAAGTAACTTGTTACTATTTGCTTTAAGGAATCAAATATCTTATATGCCATCTCTCTCCTCCTTTCTTCATTCTTCACCTTCTTCATTGATTTCTCTTGCTCTCTTTCTTCTCTCTCACGTAAGAACCAACCTCCATGCTAGCTCCATCTTCTTTTGCCCACATCTTGCTCATTTAAGCTCCAAAATCAAAACCAAGCACATATATCTCTTAGTTAGCTCAAGCTCTTTCTTTCTATCTTTTCAAAACTTCAAGAGCCTCATTTTGGAGCCAAGGCAAATAGCCATTAGAGGAGGAAACTCAAGCTTGGATACTCCATTAGCTTCTCCATTCTCTTAAAGTAAAGAATATGTAAGAAAATCTAGGTTTCCATCATTTCTTCCCTTGTCCGAAAATTTGTACTCATGGGACTCCATGTTTATGCCTTATTCTAGCTTGTTTTCTACTCTTCAAAGGATAAAGGAGGTCCTTCTTACTTCATATCCAAGCTTGTCTTGAGAAACCAAGGTAAAACAATCAATTTAATACCTTAAAGCACATTTTTAACCTAGAGTTTGTTCCTTAGGGTTAATGTATTATCTAGCACTCATTGGAGTCATTGGATATTGGTTAGAACATTGGCAAGGAGAGTTTAAGTGGTGACCGAGATTGAGCAAGGAAAAACCTAAGGAAGAAAGTTTGTAAAGCTTGAAAAAGAACAAGGTAAATGTCTTACCTTAAGGTGTTTAATGCATTAAGGGATGGGATTTAGGTATATGGTGAGTGTAGCAAAAGGTTTACATTAGAAAAGGGCTATATATGACCTAGGAGAAACAATGACTATGTTTGAGAACTTGTGACTAAGGGCAATGAGAAAAGAGATAGTCAAACAATGTTGAGATGAATTACAAGAAGCATTTTATTTCAATGGGAGCCTTGTTGTGTGTATTCGCAGGTCAAAGGCAAATATATGTGGAAATTCAGTGGTTAAGATTATTGTCATTTAAGGGCCTAAGTGCCAAGCATTTTAAGTTTATACACTATATTATGATGTGGGTGTAGTTTTGGTGTAAATTGTGTGTGTTAGATGATGTTGTAATGAGAATTTGAGTGATCGGTTGGTTTGATGGTGTGAAAAACCAAGTGTTTGGGTTGTGGCGTGTACAATATACTAGAGAAAACCATGGCAAAATTTAGTGAAGAACCTAAGTGTTTAAGATGTTCTAAGGTGATTTCATGACTAAGGAAGTACTAGGAGGTTTTAGAGGTTGTCTTGATGTAAAAGGGTGAGTCTAAGGTGTTTTAATGAGTTATAATGACTTAGGCATCACTATGGAGGATTTAGGAATCAAAAGAATGTACTGAGTATTTAGGACTTAGGCAAATGTTGGTAAACAACTAGGAAGGAAAAATGTGTTGATGGATGGAGGCATAAGCTTGGGAAGAAGAAACTTTAAGTAGTTGCATAAAGGAGTTTTAGATGGTGAAAGATGCTTGGGAGATGATGTTATAGTGGTGAGGAAGCATTTGACATAGTGGTTATATTAGGTATGAACCACCACCTAGAAACCTAGTGGAAAATATTACAAGTGTTGCATGATTACAAGGAAAATGCATAATGACTAAGGTGGATGTTGGTGAGTGATTTAATGTGTTAGTGGTTGGCTTAAGGTGATTTGAGGTGCCCAAATGAGTTAGAACATACTAGAATATATGAGGAGAAGTTTGGAGTCAAATGGGAATTTAGAAACAAGGTTCTGGAGCCGACCGACCTTAGGGACCAGACCTGCAAGGTCGGTCGAGCTCAGATTACACTACCGGAAAGAGTTCTGGAATCGACCGAACTTGGGGACCGGACTTACAAGTTCGGGGGCTTGTATTTTGTGTACAAATTAAGTCTTGGAAAACTACACCGACCTTGACCGGACTGTAAGTCGGTCACATGCCTAAGAATTTGACGGTAATAGGTCCTAGAATTGACCGAACTTGGGACCAGACTTGGCAAGTTCGGTCGAGCTTAAATTTCCCACGGGGAAAACTCTCGGGAATGGACCGACCTTGGGGACCGACTTGCAAGGTCGGTCGGGGTAGAATTTTCAAACGGTAATATGTTCTGGAATGGACCGACCTTGGGTAAGGTCGGTCGGTAAGTTCGGTCGAGCCTAAAACACAAAAAAAAAAAAATTTTAAAATTCTAAGGATGATAATTGGTATTAGGGTATGCCATTGGTAGGGTAATAATGATTAGGAACCTAAGAACCTAAGGAGTTAAGTTAAGCTAAGTATAAACCTTAATGTTTAAAGTAAGTTAAGTTCATAAGTTAAGTGGCAAAGACTTAAGAGGGTATTGAATGGGGATTCTTAGGGACTAAGTGAGTTAAGTAAGGTGCAAATAACTGATGGCCTAAAAATGAATCAATGTTTTAGGTTTGTGAATTGGGACCCCGGAGAAGGTTAAACAAACGACAGCGACGGTGAACGGTACAATATTTCTTGTGACCTGCTTGCTAACGAGGTGTCCCTCGGCTTGTGTGCTATCTGTTTATATGCTATGACTAAAACAAGATAAAGCATGCAACCGGTTATAATTGTTCTCGTTGTGTATGTGTTCTCTTTACACTAACCCACGAGACTTGAGATTGTTACTAACCAAGTTTAGTACTTACTAGTTAAGAATAAGAGTTAAGTATTGGTGATTGTTGGTTAATACCCGTTAAGGTTTAACTAACACATGGTGTGTAAGATTTCTACTAACTGGAACTTGAGTGAGGAAACCCGGGACTGACTCCGGTCATGCATGCTAAGGAAAGGGGGACTGTATCTGAATCAGTCCGCCCTCGCTTAAGGACTTGTCTTCGGACTTGTTGCCTAGGCCGGTTGCCGGCTCAGCTACACTGGACTCCCGTCCAAGGTAGGTGGCATTAAGATGGTGCGGTAGGATCACCTAAATCCTTGGTTTGAGATTAAGCTACAACCATTTCCTTTCTAGGAACGGTTTGTATACTGAGATTAAGATAAGGTTAAGACTGAGGTAAGATAAGGAACTGAGGTTAAGGAAATCAGGATTAAGGAGGGGGTTACTATCCCTGATAAGGGAACGCTTGTGTCGTTCATTGTGTGTGAGCCATGTATGTTCATCTGTGGATTGTTGTTTATTGCACTTCATATCATGCTTGTGTACTTAATCAATTTCCATGCTATCGACAATTAGTCGTCGTAGCCCCGTTAGCTTGGGGGCCATGAGAGGGAGTACCAGCATCCGTGCTGACCCCCTTTGGGGGCTGTTTTTACACTTGCAGGTAAGAGACCCATGAAGTCACACCACGAGAGTAGGAGCGGTTAGACTTAGGATGGGTTGTTTATTTTGAGTACGGGTTGCGCTTGTGCTCCCGTCTGTTTATATTGAAACTGATGTAAGTTTGTGACTATGACTTAGGTACTTAAACTCGGTTGGTTGGTGGTATTTTGGTTGGTGGTATTTTGGATGGTGGTGTATTGGTCGGTTGTTTACTTTGGATAAGTGTTGTAATTTTATAAGGCCGGTATGTTCTAACGATTAGACCGTGGCAAGGTCCAGGTGTTTGTTATTTCCGCTACGACGAATTCGATTAAGTGTTAAGTTTTGTGATAACCACGATTGGATTTGGACAGGGTGTTACAAAAAGTGGTATCAGAGCGTAGTTACGCTCTGATCAAGAAATACCGACATGAGTAACCACCGAGTTGGGATATAAGTTAAGAAATAAGTGATGGTTAAGGGTGTGAGCTATTAGTGTGAGTAGAGTCAGATGACGACTAATAAGTGTGGATCGTCTTTACCGTCTACGGACGTTATAAATTCGTTAACCGAAACAGTGGTGGATACAAATCTAATGTGAGTTGTGATTGTTCAGATGTCAGGAAGGAGAGGCCGAGGCCGTCCCAGAGGCGATGAGACTGAGATACCGGAAGGGCAGACGATCGCAGAGATCGTAGCTGCCGCCTTAGGGCATATGGGCTATCAGCCTGGTGTGGGTGCACCACCTCCGCCGCCACAACCCTGGGAACCGAATTGGGTGAAGAGTCTTGCAGACCTTCGACCTGCACACTTTAAGGGGGAGACCAATCCCGCCAAGCTTGAGGCGTATATCTCCGAGCTGGAGACCGCCTTCGAGACCCTTGACGTCCCTGCTGGAATCAAGGTGCATCTGGCTGCTTTCTATCTGAAGGGGGCGGCAGGCGACTGGTGGAAGCTGGTGAGGGCCGAGCATGTGGCCAATCCAGAGTTCGGCTGGGAGCAGTACACCGCCTTGCTACGAGCAAAGTACTACCCCGCCCATGTCCAGACGAAGAAGCGCTTACAGTTGGATGCGCTTAAGCAGACCGACAAGATGACGGTGGACGAGTATTACTCACAGTTCACCGCCTTGCTCCGTCTTCTGCCAGGTCTTGGGTATTCATACCAGATCCTGGTGGACCGCTTCTATGGCGGGCTTAGACATCGACTCCGCTACGGCATGGGGCCGACGAGTTACACTACCTTGCAGGTAGTAAGAATGGTTGAGATTTGAGTAAGTAAATGAGTAAGATTTAGATTATGGAAAATAAGAGTGACTAATACTGTGGAAAGCAAGAGTGCTATCATGCCGCTGCTAAGGTTGAGATAACCGTCCAGCTGAGGGACGAGGAGAATGCTAAGAGGAAGAGTGCCGGTAAGAGCACGGAGAACCAAGGGCAAGGTGGGTACAAGAAACAGAAGTACCAGCCTCAGGCCCAGAAAAATCAGAACCAAAAGAAGGAGGAAAAGGAGAAGGCTCCGGAAGAGCCACTGAAGTTGACGTACGCTTACGCAGCTACACCCCTACGCTCTAGGGCGCCAAAGGGTAAGGATTGATTGAGTGAGTTAGAGACAAGTAGTAACCGTTTGAGATATGAATACTAATATTCGAATGATCAGGATCTGAGACTGAGAAGGGAGCCGGTGGTGGCTACTAGCGATGCTACATTTGTAGGTGGTGTCACAAGGACCACCCCTCGATTGCAAGGGGAACAAGGTGGTGCAACTATTGTGGGGTATACGGACACCGAGCATACGAGTGCTTCCGGAACCCCGCTAGCAGAGCCTATAGACCCGAGACTAGGGGCAAGGGCAAGACTGATCAGGGAGCTAGATCTGACAGTCAGAAGAGAGTGCAGCAAGCTGCAGACAAACCCATGGGTGACCCAGAACGGACCCACACTACACTTGGTGGACCGGGACGATGAGCCTGAACCCTCATCGAGGCCAGTACCGCTATAAACCATTTAGTAATAAAACTACCTGCTTACCACATTATCATGCGAGTTTGGTGAATAATTGAGTTGAGTGAGAATGAGATGAGATTAGAACTTAAGTAAGATTTAACCTACTACCACTTTAGGAAGCTTCAACATCTGCTATCCAATACCATCTACACCTAACCCGAGTACACCGACATCGAAACCATAGACTTTCCAACCGAACAATATCAGTTATCCGCCCAGGTATGATTTTGTAAGGGGATACCTGACACCCGAAGCGCAATAGCCATCATCAGGAAATGCAATTAGCTAGGAATGGGACGGGAGGTTTTTATACACCGGAGTACCCAGGGGGAGCAAGGATGAAATTAAAAATGATGAGCTTAGGCAAGGATTGGAATCCGTATGCCAAGAACTACCAAACCACAGGAATACCTGAAGAGTTCCATCCAGTTATTACACAAGTCGTGGAGATCGCTCAGCAGTTGGAAGCTGAACCAATTCCAGACATACAAGCAGACATTTGCATTGTAAACTTCTACAGAAAGATAGGACTTGGACTACACCAAGATAAGGACGAGAACAACGGAGTCTCTCGAAGGAGGGATACCCGTAGTGTCTTGGTCCATGGAGATGATGCAATTTTTATACGGCGAGCAGAAGCGTGCGGACCGTGCAGATAAGTTGATACTTAAGTCTGGAGATGTATTAGTTATGGGAGGAGAATCAAGGATGTTGTACCATGGGATTAAGAGAATTAAGTTGAATACAGCACCGTCAGCAGTGATTAATGCGACACACATGAAACCAGGACGGTTAAACCTAACCTTTAGACAATATTAGCCATGTCATGTTAGAATGAGATGAGGAATGAGATGTAAGATTGAAGCACATGTTGTAAACAGGATGGTTATGAATAAAATAATAGTGTTGTTCATATAAATTGTTACGACTCTTGTTATACCATCAATACTCATGAAGCTTATGAATACAATTAGGCCATGGACTCGGTACGGAAGGTGCGCTAAGTATACTTACAGAGGCACAGGCCGACGCCAGCGGTACTATCCTCACCGGCACCTTTCCGATTAATGGGATTGAGGCATCAGTTCTCTTCGACTCAGGGGCCTCGCATACCCTTGTCTCGGCATCTTTCGCGAGCAGGTTGGGGCTAGACGCTGATGAGCTACCCGACTTCACGGTTACGCTCCCGTCTAAGGAGAAGGTTCGTTGCACTCACTACTACCAAGGAGCCATTGTCAGAATTAAGGGGGAAGACTTCCCAGTCAGTTTTATTGAGTTCAAGGAGTTGGGATTTGATGTTATCTTCGGGATGAACTGGTTGGAGCGGCACAAGGGTCGTATCCTCTGCGCCGAGCATAGATTGCTGCTTAGGAGCCCATCTGGGGTAACAATATCATACCGCCAGAGGCCCAGAGAGCCTTCGACTAAGATCATCACTGCCATGGCAATGTATAAGGAATTGAGAAGGAAGGAAGAAGTGTACCTTTGCTATGTACAAGACATAGAGAGAGACCCCGAGTTCGACCCCGACTTACCGGTAGTGTCGGAGTTCCCTGACCTATTTCCACGGGAACTGCCCGGCATGCCACCCACTCGGGAGGTAGAGTTCACCATCGAGCTGCTACCTGGTACCGGACCGATAGCCAAGGCACCATACCGCATGGCTCCGGCAGAAATGATTGAGTTAAAGGAAGAACTGAAGGACTTGTTAGACAAAGGGTTCATAAGACCCAGTGTATCACCATGGGGAGCGCCAGTTCTCTTCGTGAAGAAGAAGGATGGTAGTCTCCGCCTCTGCATCGACTATAGAGAGTTGAATGCAGTGACAGTGAAGAATAAGTACCCACTACCCCACATTGACGATCTGTTCGATCAGTTGAAGGGAGCATCTGTGTTCTCCAAGATTGATCTCAGATCGGGGTAACATCAGATAGCCATTAAGGAGGGAGACATTGAGAAAACGGCATTCCGGACATGATACAGCCACTATGAGTTTACAGTGATGCCGTTCGGTTTGTCGAACACACCGGCGAAGTTTATGGATCTGATGAACCACTTGTTCCGGGAGCAGCTGGACAAGTCGGTTGTGGTGTTTATTGATGATATTTTGATATATTCGAAGTCGAAGACTGAGCATGAGGAACACTTGAGGAGAGTATTGGAGATATTGAGGGAGAACCAGCTATATGCTAAGTTCTCCAAGTGTGAGTTTTGGCTTGACCAGGTCTCTTTCCTAGGTCATGTCATCTCGGATGCTGGGATCTCAGTGGATCCAGCAAAGATTGATGCCATACGTACTTGGCCAAGGCCGAAGACTGTTACCGACATCCAGAGCTTTCTTGGTCTGGCAGGTTACTACAGGAGGTTTGTTAGGGATTTCAGCAAGGTCGCAAAACCGATGACCAGTCTGATGAAGAAAGATACACCGTTCTTATGGACGGCTGACTGTGAGAGATCATTTCAGAGTTTGAAAGACTCACTGACCACTGCACCGGTTCTGACCATTCCAGACGGTACAGAGGGCTTTGAGGTTTACTGTGATGCATCCGGCAGAGGGCTGGGTTGCGTGCTCATGCAACATGGCAAGGTGGTGGCATATGCCTCACGCCAGTTGAAGAAACATGAGGAGAACTACCCCACACATGATTTGGAGCTGGGAGTTGTAGTCTTCGCCTTGAAGATATGGCGCCATTACTTATACGGGGTTAGTGTGACGATCTACACCGATCATAAGAGTTTAAGATACATATTTACTCAGAAGGAGTTAAATCTCAGACAGAGGAGATGGTTGGAATTCTTGAAAGACTATGACATTGACCTCCATTACAAAGAGGGAAAGGCCAATGTTGTAGCAGACGCCCTGAGCCGTCGAGCACACTCACTCCATTCGCTAGTTTCTTTCTCCAACTTGGTTGATGAGGTGCGAGAGGCTCAGAGGACAGATGAGTATATTAGAGAGGTCAGACAAAAGCTGACAGATGGTACTTTTGAGGGTCAGAAATATAACTTCAGACTTCACGACGATGATCTGATCAGACTTAAGGGCCGGTTATGCATACCACGGGGCAACACGGATCTGAAAGACCGTATACTTAGAGAATCACACTGTTCTTCTGTTTCCATCCATCCGGGAGCCTCTAAGATGTATAAAGACATGAAGAGATACTTCTGGTGGTCGGGGATGAAGACAGATGTTATCGAGTTCGTCTTAAGGTGTCTCACATGCCAGAAGGTGAAATTCGAGCACCGACGACCGGGTGGAATGGTACAGTCGATGCCAGTTCCGGAGTGGAAGTTCCATGATATCTCCATGGACTTTGTAGTTAGACTCCCACCTGCTAGGGGAGGTCTCAACATGATATGGGTGGTGGTGGATCGCCTTACCAAAGTAGCCCGATTCATACCGATGAAGGATACTTGGAAGGTGACCAAATTAGCTGAGTTGTTGAGAGAGAAATCATGAGACATCACGGGATACCAAAGACCATAGTGTCAGATAGAGATACCAGATTCCTTTCGAGGTACTAGAGAGCTACCAGAGAAGCGTTGGGTACAGAACTCCAGCTGAGTACCGCGTTCCATCCTCAGACAGATGGTCAGACTGAGCGTACTATTCAGACACTCGAGGACATGCTGAGGGCATGTGCCTTAGACTTCCAGGGCAGTTGGATTGACAGATTACATCTGATAGAGTTTTCATACAACAACAGCTATCATGCTTCGATCAAGATGACACCTTTTCAAGCGTGATACGGTAGACCATGTCGTACACCGCTCTGTTGGGTTGAGTCGAGTGAGACGGTCATTATAGGGCCAGAATATTTAGAACAAGTTAAGGCTGAAGTTCAGCAAATAAGGGAGAACATGAAAGCTGCTCAAGATAGGCAGAAGTCGTACGCTGATGTTCGACGACGAGACCTGGAGTTTGCAGTGGGCGACCGGGTATTTCTGCGAGTTTCACCAATGAAGGGTGTATTCAGATTTGGGCAGAAGGGCAAATTAAGCCCGAAGTTTGTTGGTCCTTATGAGATTACGGAGCGGGTGGGCCCGGTTGCTTACAGGTTGAATTTACCTGCTGAACTGGGTAAAGTGCATGATGTTTTTCATGTTTCACAGCTAAAGAAATACATGCACCACCCCTCCCATGTGTTAGAACCTGAGAGGTTGACATTAGAACCAAATATGAGATCCGTGGAGACTCCTCAGAGAATCTTGGATAGTAAGACTAGGGACACTCGCCATAAGTCAGTGCGACTGGTGAAGGTTCTCTGGTCTAACCAGGATGTCGAAGAGGCCACGTGGGAATTAGAGGATAAG
Organism: Limonium bicolor; assembly: GCA_023374045.1. NCBI lineage: Eukaryota > Viridiplantae > Streptophyta > Magnoliopsida > Caryophyllales > Plumbaginaceae > Limonium > Limonium bicolor. The sequence goes on from CM041782.1 coordinate 18,995,334, forward strand.
ATGAGGGCGAAGTACCCTTCTTTGTTTACTGACTAGATCGTATGTATAGGGTACGGGGCGTACCCCTTTTTAAGGGGGGTAGAGCTTCCTCGCTTTTGAGTTAGGAAACGAGCATGTTTGTCGTTTGTTTGGTTGGTTAAGATGTGATTTTGTGTAAGTTGCTACACTTTGGTGATAAGTTTGAGATATGTATAATACTTATGTATTGTATTTGTGGTTGACCTTTGAGTCTTGAGATGTGTGAATGTGAATATAAGATGTGGTGTTAAGATTAATGGTTAAGCATATATGTGAACTTTGGGGACAAAGTTCATTTAAGGGGGGTAGATTGAAATACCCCAAACTTATATATGGTGTTTAAGTGATAAAATAAGTTATAAGGAGGCTAAATATTGCCTTAGAAACATTAAGAAATGTTTATATCAAAGAAAAAACATAAGGAAACACCAGAAGAGCAGTTTAAGCAAAAAAAACGTGCTCTAAGCTTGGAGAGACTTGGGTGAGCACCCAAATATCATTATTAGACCTTATTAATATCCTAATGGTCATTTTAAACCAATTACCAAAGAAAACCAAGCTTGAAAACAAGTTAAAACACAAAATGTGCTTTAAGGAGTCTTAAAGCACATTTTTGAAAAATTGTCTTGTAAATGGGTTTTGAGTGGCTAAATGTCCATAATTACTCTTTAATTAACATGTGTACTAATTAGTATCACATTAGGAAGTACAAATCAATGGGAAATCAAAAATTTCACAAATATGTGCACTAATTTGTGAATAGTAACCAAATAGTGCCCAGTTTAGTCTTTAATCAATTAAGTCTAATTAATTGGTCAAACAAGACCATGACCAGCCTAATTAAAGAAGGGGGCCGGTTTTCTAAGGGTGTGAGTCACCAAGAGTGGCCAATTAATGTTAGAAGAAAAAGAGAAAAGTAACTTGTTACTATTTGCTTTAAGGAATCAAATATCTTATATGCCATCTCTCTCCTCCTTTCTTCATTCTTCACCTTCTTCATCGATTTATCTTGCTCTCTTTCTTCTCTCTCACGTAAGAACCAACCTCCATGCTAGCTCCATCTTCTTTTGCCCACATCTTGCTCATTTAAGCTCTAAAATCAAAACCAAGCACATATATCTCTTAGTTAGCTCAAGCTCTTTCTTTCTATCTTTTCAAAACTTCAAGAGTCTCATTTTGGAGCCAAGGCAAATCGCCATTAGAGGAGGAAACTCAATCTTGGAGACTCCATTAGCTTCTCCATTCTCTTAAGGTAAAGAATATGTAAGAAAATATAGGTTTCCATCATTTCTTCCCTTGTCCGAAAATTTTTACTCATGGGACTCCATGTTTATGCCTTGTTCTAGCTTGTTTTCTACTCTTCAAAGGATAAAGGAGGTCCTTCTTGCTTCATATCCAAGCTTGTCTTGAGAAACCAACGTAAAACAATCAATTTAATACCTTAAAGCACATTTTTAACCTAGGGTTTGTTCCTAAAGGTTAATGTATTATCTAGCACTCATTGGAATCATTGGATATTGGTTAAAACATTGGCAAGGAGAGTTTAAGTGGTGACCGAGATTAAGCAAGGAAAAACCTAAGGAAGAAAGTTTGTAAAGCTTGAAAAAGAACAAGGTAAATGTCTTACCTTAAGGTGTTTAATGCATTAAGGGATGGGATTTAGTTATATGGTGAGTGTAGCTTAAGATTTACATTAGAAAAAGGGCTATATATGACCGAGGAGAAACAATGACTATGTTTGAGAACTTGTGACTAAGGAGCAATGAGAAAAAGAGATAGTCAATCAATGTTGAGATGAATTACAAGAAGCATTTTATTTCAATGGGAGCCTTGTTGTGTGTATTCGCAGGTCAAAGGAAATAATATGTGGAAATTTAGTGGTTAAGATTATTGTCATTTAAGGGCCTAAGTGCCAAGCATTTTAAGTTTATACACTATATTATGATGTGGTGTAGTTTTGGTGTAAATTGTGTGTTAAGATGTTGTAATGAGAATTTGAGTGATCTTGGTTGTTTGATGGTGAAAAACCAAGTGTTTGGGTGTAACAATATACTAGAGAACCCATGGCAAAATTTAGTGAAGAACCTAAGTGTTTAAGATGTTCTAAGGTGATTTCATGACTAAGGAAGTACTAGGAGGTTTTAGAGGTTGTCTTGATGTAAAAGGGTGAGTCTAAGGTGTTTTAATGAGTTATAATTCCTTAGGAATCACTATGGAGGATTTAGGAATCAAAAGAATGTACTTGAGTATTTAGGACTTAGGCAAATGTTGGTAAATAACTAGGAAGGAAATAATTTGTTGATGGATGGAGGCATAAGCTTGGGAAGAAACTTTAAGTAGTTGCATAAAGGAGTTTTAGATGGTGAAAGATGCTTGGGAGATGATGTTATAGTGGTGAGGAAGCATTTGGCATAGTGGTTATATTAGGTATGAACCACCACCTAGAAACCTAGTGGAAAATATTACAAGTGTTGGCATGATTACAAGGAAAAATGCATAATGACTAAGGTGGATGTTGGTGAGTGATTTAATGTGTTTAGTGGTTGGCTTAAGGTGTATTTGCGGTGCCCAAATGAAGTTAGAACATACTAGAATATATGAGGAGAAGTTTGGAGTCAAATGGGAATTTAGAAACAAGGTTCTGGAGTCGACCGACCTTAGGGACCGGGCCTGCAAGGTCGGTCGAGCTCAGATTACACTACCGGAAAGAGTTTCTAGAATCGACCAAACTTGGGGACCGGACTTACAAGTTCGGTCGGGCTTGTATTTTGTGTACAAATTAAGTCTCTGGAATGGACTGACCTTGGGACCGGACTTGCAAGGTCGGTCATGCCTAGAATTTTGTACGGTAATAGGTCTCTGGAATCGACCGAACTTGGGACCGGACTTGGCAAGTTCGGTCGAGCTTAAATTTCCCACGGGGAAAACTCTCGGGAATGGACCGACCTTGAGGACTGGACTTGCAAGGTCGGTCGGGGTAGAATTTTCAAACGGTAATATGTTCTCGAATGGACCAACCTTGGGTAAGGTCGGTCGGTAAGTTCGGTCGAGCCTAAAACATAAAAAAAAAAAGAAATTTTAAAATTCTAAGGATGATAATTGGTATTAGGGTATGCCATTGGTAGGGTAATAATGATGAGGAACCTAAGAACCTAAGGAGTTATGTTAAGCTAAGTACAAACCTTAATGTTTAAAGTTAAGTTCATAAGGTTAAGTGGCAAAGACTTATGAGGGTATTGAATGGGGATTCTTAGGGACTAAGTGAGTTAAGTAAGGTGCAAATAACTGATGGCCTAAAAATGAATCAATGTTTTAGGTTTGTGAATTGGGACCCTGGAGAAGGTTAAACAAACGTCAGGCGACGGTGAACGGTACAATCTTTCTTGTGACCTGCTTGCTAACGAGGTGTCCCTCGGCTTGTGTGCTATCTGTTTATATGCTATGACTAAAACAAGATAAAGCATGCAACCGGTTATAATTATTCTCGTTGTGTATGTGTTCTCTTTACACTAACCCACGAGACTTGAGATTGTTACTAACCAAGTTTAGTACTTACTGAGTTAAGAATAAGAGTTAAGTATTGGTGATTGTTGGTTAATACCCGTTAAGGTTTAACTAACACATGGTGTGTAAGATTTCTACTAACTGGAACTTGAGTGAGGAAACCCGGGACTGACTCCGGTCATGCATGCTAAGGAAAGGGGGACGGTATCTGAATCAGATCCACCCTCCGCTTAAGGACTTGTCTTCGGACTTATTGCCAAGGGCCGGTTGCCGGCTCAGCTACGCTGGACTCCCGTCCAAGGTAGGTGGCATTAAGATGGTGCGGTAGGATCACCTAAATCCTAGGTTTGAGATTAAGTGTAACACCCCCGAATAAACATCCAATAGTACGAAGTCGAGCTCCTAGTCATATTACATGATAACTACGCAGCGGATTCTCAATATCATCCGGGTGCTACAGATGCCAACCACCCACGTGGTTGACAGACCACATCACTAATACTAGTTACGGTCTGCATGATTGGAAACAGCCCTCAATAAAAACTCATGTACAATATAGATAAAATTCCCAAACACCGAGTGTCTACATATAGTTACTAAATAAATCGAAACGTACAACCCGGGTTTAGTAACAACCCATAACACTAACATATTCCAAACTCAGAAGTCATGCCTAGATAGACTACCCCCATGATAGCCATCCCGCCTACGCTCCGTTGTCACCCAGCTCAATACTGTAAACATTGGGTTGTAAAGGACTCAGCAACTACGCTGAGTATGAACGTGTGTAGCCCGTATGTTGCCAGGCCACACGACTACTTGGTCGAATATTATTAAGCCGATTTACATGCTATAATAAAGCAGTAAAAACACACCACAGTACAACATAGTATCATACACACTTAAAGGTAGCAAAACATTAGCAACAACAACCAAGCACAACAAGCTGCTAGTACCACAACACAACAATCATGTACACAATAAAACATGTGCATAGGTATGTTATACTCATGATCCTCACTATGGGATCATTCGAGCGTCGTGTGTTTTATTTCTTTTATCTTGTTCCCATAATGTGTATTTTCTTTCTTTCTTTGCACCAGGTCTAGGGATATAGTTTAGATCCCGTGACCATCATGTAGGTGCCAATCTTTCCTTATTTCTTTAAGGGTTACTTGTGAATTCTCTTATCACCACAATTTGAAGAACGTCTTCTTCATAGCTAATCCTCCATTCCTGGATAGCTCTTTCTCTCTCTGTTGTTTTTAAATGTTACTAGCCACTGCCCCGGATACCAAGGGTCCGTCTCCCTACTCCTTTTCAATGTTACTAGCCTCTACTCCGGATACTAAGGGTCCGTCTCCCTATTCCTTCTCAATGTTACTAGCCTCTGCTCCGGATACTAAGGGTCCGTCTCCCTATTCCTTCTCAATGTTACTAGCCTCTGCTCCGGATACTAAGGGTCCGTCTCCCTATTCCTTCTCAATGTTACTAGCCTCTGCTCCGGATACTAAGGGTCCGTCTCCCTATTCCTTCTCAATGTTACTAGCCTCTGCTCCGGATACAAAGGGTCCATCTCCCCATGCCTTCTAATGTTCTGGTCTCTACCCCGGATACAAAGGGTTCGTCTCCCTATTTCTTTTAACCTTATTGGTCTCTACCCCGGATACAAAGGGTCCGTCCTCCTATTTCTTTTAACCTTATTGGTCTCTACCCCGGATACAAAGGGTCCGTCTCCCAACTCATTTCTAAAGGTATTGGCTTATCATTATCTTTGATAGTTCGACACCGTAGTGGGTGTCTTTAGAGGTCCTCTAAAGTTAAGAGGAGTTTTCCCTTTATGTAGTTCCTTTTGTTTGTTTACGGAGTTCGTTATGTTTCATCTCAAAGATTCATCAACGAGAAGGGACTACAATACTGTGTGCGCGCAAACAATATGCACAATAATAGCAAGCAGGTAAGCAAGGAAGATAATCAATCCATTCACATGCCTTACACAAGCTCACAACAGACAAATAAGCACGGTAAAACAAACATCCGTTTTCATGCATTAGTCTTGTGGTCATAAACAAACAAGGCACACAGCACACAAGCCATGTTACACGACAACATACGAACCACAAATGTCCATACCTGGGTCAGAAGCAAGTGTCGTCTCGCACTTGGGTTCCTGGTGGCGTTTGTTACGACCCTAACGTTGATTAGAAATAACGTGTCAGTTCATGATTTCATGTGACGACACTTTTCTAGTTTATCTCATTTATACCGGGTGTTATTCCCTAGGTGAACTTTTGATTCTTCAACTTATATTAACCCTTAGAGAATTTTCCAAGTACTCACCTTAGATGTTTAATCCTTAAGAAGTTTACATCATCGTCTTACAAGTTAACTAGGTACTTCCCTCTAGCTAATGACTTAGAGTATTATGAACACTAATATGTAACAAGTTTATCTAGGATGTATTTGCATTCGCCTAAGGGGTATTCTTTTCTTAGCTAAATGGCTATGTTTTAAGCTCAACATTTACACAATAACACTCCTGCATCACTTCTAGAACTCCCCTTATGCTGAAGCTTAACGTTTTAAAACCGAAATAATGTTCTAGTGTAAAATCTTATCTTATCACATTTTTTTTGTATCTAACGGTGGCTCACTTAACCCCAAAATGTTCCATCAACTAATTAGGTATGTTAGTACTGGTTTGGGTTCCTTATTAGACTATCATCACCCTTATAATACCCCTGAAATCTCGTTATACAGAAGCTACGATATTAGTGAACTCTGAAACAACAGTATGTGTACTCTCTTCTTCATTCTTTCTTTTAGTTCGTTAAGCAGGGTTCTAATTTTCCCCCTAAGTATTTACCCACCTATTTTAGCATATGGGCAATATTGTGCATTCATTAGCAAGCCACTACAACCCCTTTACCACCTCTGAAATTCATTATACCGAGACACAATTTTCAGGAAAGCTGAAGCAACAATCTGCACATACTTCCTTTCTAACACCACTTTTAACGTATTAAATGGATTTCCCATCTTTTCCAAGTATTTCCAAACTTAATTAAGTGCATTAGTTTGGTTTTAAGTTTATTAACAATCCAGCACAGCACTCACAACCCACCTGTATTACCGTTATACAGAGCTGAAATACAAACTGAAAAACTAAGACATGAACTGCTACATCCTCTTATATCACTTCTCTTTTGTCACTAATCTAACTCCTTATTTTCCCCAAATTATCTAGCTTCTTAGTTAAGGGTCTTCTCATAATCCTATCCTCAAAATAAGCCCACAACAACATGGTTAATGCCACTGAAGATTCATTATACAGAACTGTAAGTTCTGCAGAAAACCGAAAACAGAAAACCTGGGACTGGTTTAATCTTTCTATCCTATTTCTTTGTTCCCAACTTGACTTCCAATTTCTCCCACATTGTCTAGCTACTCAGTCAAACATCTTAATACCGTATTAGCCTCCAAACAACCCAAAGCAACTGGTTAAACTACTGAATGTTCTAACCTGAAATGAAAAGAACTGAAAACTGAAATCTTGTACTGTTGTATTCATTTTTCTGTTGTTTGTTAATCTCATTTTCAACTTCCCTCACTTGATTGCTCAACCAGCTAAGTGTATTACCAAGCTTTAAATTCGAAATAGCCCCCAAGGTCACCTAGGCACCCTCCCTGGAAATTGTCTACACAGAAGCAGGAATCTGTAACTCTGAAGTCATGAACTGAAACCAAACTGATAAGAACTGAAACCTAACTGGTGCATCTCTTGTGTTTTTTTTTTCTTTTCCTTCTGTCCACTCATTTAAGTTTTCAAGTTTCCCAAATGGCTGACTCAGTTAGTTAAGGATCTGTCAAGATTCTATACTGAAAACAAACCCATAATAACTTGGTTAATGTTACTGACGTGTCCAAACGTTGAGCAAGATAAACTGAAGCACTGAAGCTCAAAACTGATGACTTAACTTCCACCTTCACCCTCTTTATTCACTCATGATGGTTAAGTATGTTATTGATATTTTAAATCCACAACAGGTCAGAACCACTTGACACACGTTTCAGAAAAAAAAACCCTACACAGAAACTTGGTCACAGCTGAAACCGAACTGCTATCTCATTCTCTATCCCTTACTTCTGATTTTTTGTATGTGAATTGGGTTTCCCCTAGATTGTCTAGTCCTCTAGATACTTATCTTGGTATAGTCTCAACCTTAAAACAATTCTGTTACTCTCACCGGTGCAACTCATACTGAAACAAGCAAAGTACAGGAAATTATGATCTGATGTTAAATTTTCTGCTACTGTTTTCTTTTGTCATCTAAGCATTTCTTAATTTTCCCCAACCCACTTAGTCACTGATTTATACGTTTTAATTCTTCTCTAGTTCCCAGACCACCCAGGGTATTAAGTTTAAGTTACAGAAATGCATTTCTTACTGAAATACTGAAACACAGAAAACCTGAATCGTTGCAGTTTTGTTCGATTCTGTCAAGTCACTAACTGTCTCGTTGTGTTTCTTTTTTTTTGTTTCTTTCCTTTTCTAGCCTCCCAGTTGTTTACACTTAGCTCCACGTTTTAGTAAGCTTCTAGCCTGGTCACTAAGCTAATACAGCAGCTAGATTACCTCGGGCAGTTAATATACAGAAGCATGTCTTCAAGAACTGAAAAGCAAAACTGAAACTGGAACTTGTAACCTGATACTCTTTTTTCTCTGTTGGTCCTCGAATTGACTCTTATTCACTCAAACCATTTAGTACTGGTTTCTGTCGCATGTTTTCATCTATTATTTTCTTTCTGTTTCTGATCTGTTCTAGTTTCCCAACTCAGATAAGAGTTCCACCACAGAAGTTCAAAAAACAAACCCCAAATCAACACATAGATCTCCCTGGTTATGTCTTTATACTGAAGCAGAAAGAAAATCTGAAACTAAAACAAACCTGGGAAAAAAAATTGAAACCGAAACATCAAACTAAAATTCTCAATTCTATTTCTTCTTCTCTGTTCTTTAATCTAACTCCAGTTTCCTTTTTCCTTAACCCTCTCACATTTGGGTGGCTTAGACAGGTGCACTTATAACGTTTTAAATCTATTACCAACTCAATACCACCCCGGGGCATGAGTATATTGAGACACATGATACAGATTTCAGAAACTGTTATTTACTCCTGAGATACTATTTCTCACTTCTGTTGGTTCACGATTTTGGCTAGGTACTGGTTTTCCCCCAATGTTCAGCTACTAGTTATATGATTTAGTACCATTTTAGCTTTTAGACAACCCCAAGCAGTGAGCTAAAATTACAGGACTTCTTACACAAACCCGCAACCGGAAATCAGGAACTAGGACTGATAAAGGTGTAAAAAAAACTGTAATGGGATCGAGCTTCTCTGATTCTGTTTTGTTTACGAATTTGGTTGCTGGTTTATGCCTAGGTTGTCTAGTTACTTAACTTGTTGTTAATTCAAGACTTAACCTCGTAACCACCCCATATCAATGTTGTTAATGCGGCTGTCACTCACTTTACTGAAACAAGCAAAAATTTCAGAAGAGGGACTGAAATAGGACTTGTTTATGTCCTCACCTTGGGCAGAAGCTCACACCAGGATAGGGTTGATTCCTTGAGGGCTTGTCTTTTGGAGCTGGTCCTTTCTGATAGATCCTTGGCACAATATAAACTCTCAAGAACTTGAACTTTGGACTCACTAAAATTTTTTTTGAGGTTAGACTTTGACAGACCAGTTAAAAGATGGCTAGTGCAACCAGAAATCTGTTTTTAAAAAAACGTTACCTTCTGGTTGTTTTCAGTGAAGTGTTGGGCAGCTGCTACCCATGAGATTTTTTTTTTGAACAAAGTCCAGAAGGCTGCATGGAGGTTTACACACGAAAGGAAACAAGAGAAGTTGGGTGAGTTGTCTGCAGTGTCTCGAACACAAGAATAAACCAGAGGGAGAAGGGAAAACTGTTTCTATTTTTACCTAGCTAGTTCCTTTTCTTTTCTGAATCGATTTGCTTCAGATTTCTAGAGTTGCAACACACTAAATCGGCTTGCAGCAGAGAATTAGTAGGACTTGAGCTACTGATCAAGGGGTGAAGGTTTCAGAAATAGAAATAACTCACGACAGCCAGAGAGAGGATCGGGAATGATAGAGCATGGTCACAGTGCAGAGAGGAAAACAAGAATGAGGAGGAAAACTGTGGTAACCGTTTTATCTTGCTGCCTTCCTTTATGCAGTTGTTCCAGGGGTTTCTCCCGGACTTGCACGAGAGTTGCATGTAAGGAGTTGAAGGGAGTAGCTGGGTATGGTTTAGTAACCATTTCAGTCCACTCAGGGCACCACACCAGAGACGGGTGGAGTAAGAAGTGCACATGGCCATGTTTGGCACAGAATTTCCTGAGGTGTATTCCTTATTTAATGTATTAGTTCCAGTAATGAACGAAAGGGGAACTGAGTGAATGACTTAGTGTGGGTTGGGGTTCCAAGGTGAATGTCGCCTGGTCAGGTTCTCCATGGCTGACTCACGCTTGGGGACTGGAGTTCTGTGTTCTTGTTTCTTTTTTTTGTTACTGTAATAGTCGAGGTACTAATTTAGTTCAATGGGTATAAGTTACCGAATTCAAACATAGCTCAATCGGTTAAGACGTTCAGGGGGTATACAAGAGGTACAGGGTTCGAACCTCAACGGTTTTTTTTTGGTATAAGCCATACACATGTCTATTTATATGTAAGACTATATGTTATATCGTGTTATTATTATTTTTTTTACGAAGCTACGTGACGTTATTATTACTTATTACAACGTTACAATATCGTAACGTTACGTACATGTATAAGTACGTGACTATATTATTATGTAACGTCGTCACGCTTCCGGACACGTATACACTAAATTTAATTGTTCACACATTGTTTTATGTCTGACTTATATAACGTGTTATTTTCGGATAATCCCGTCGCGTTTTAGTTGTATGATCATAAAGGTTACTCATAATTAAATTTAACCTTCACGAATTTGGACTGTTAATTATTCGGGGTATTTCAGCCTACCCCCCTTAAAGGAACTTCGTCCTGAAGTTGTTACTTCCTTAACTGATGTTTTCCATTCCTGTTAATCCTAGGGATCAAGTCCCGCATTCCTTCGCGATAACCAAAGGATTAAGTCTCCTATATTATAATTCTCAGTGCTTATATGCACTATGCCGCCCTAGTGGCTTCACACACAAATTCTCATAGCAATGTATATATAACACGCTGAGGCGTAAATCACAGGTACACAACATTTATTCATAGCAGGGTGTACATACAATGCAATACACACACAATTCCGCGCAATTCATACACACCGACCTACCAACCAACGTGTGGTTGTAGGAATACACATAGTGAAAGGATCAGGTCCAAATTCGTTCTCTCTAACCAAGGGATCATGTCCCGCAAATTCCACAGTTCTATTGCAACATTTGTGCTTATACGCACTACGCCACATTTGTGGCTTCACCCAGTTATCAATAATATTTCGATGTACCAATAATATTTATGTACTACACTCATATCAACCAGGTGAACAAGTCATTCATTCATGACTTCCATGCATTCAAACCAATCCACACACAGTTCACAAACATAGCAACCCAAACAACACCACAAAATGAGCAATTACCAAGTAGAAACGCAACGCGCCTACCCCCCTTAAAAATGGATTACGCCCACATAATCCTTATTATACCCTCCTAAGGCCTTGGTTCAAGATGTTTAATTTTCATTGAGCATTCTAGTTCCTATGCAATGTAACTCACAATATATTCTCATCAAAGGTCTTGACCATGTTAAGGGTTTAGTTTCCCCTTTCTGTACTCAGGAGGCCTTCTAGGCTTATATTGACATATTCTCTGTTGTAACGATTTAGTTCTTATCATTTCTCAATGTTATAATCATGTCATTGTTATAACAACATGTTTATTTTATATAGCCGATCGTAATTGTACGTCGACGGTTAGTTTACTCTCCTGGCATTTTTACTTATTTTATAGCTTGATTTGTACCGCCAACTTAGACTTTTCTTTGTCTTTAGGTAACCTTTATTTCTCAATCCAATTATGGCATTGATACTGCTGGTTGACTTCAATTAGTTTCAGTCAGAAGGTTACCGAATTATATGTGTAAGAAGTTCCTATGATTGTAAACTGCTTGACTACTTCCGGTTACATATTGCACTTGATTGCGATAGTATGTATTTTATGTGGTAACTTTTAGGTTATTAGTAACCCCACATCATCTCAAGTCTTCACATAATTGTGTACCCATGTGTTTACCCTCAAAGTTTCGAATTATGTATCAATGGATTTTTACAAGCTCGTATTATCCTTGTCAACCTCGCTTTCTTGGTAATTTCTTAATCTTGACTTTTAATATTTCCACCGATCTGTAGTTCATGTGTCCACTAGTAGGAGGTTCCGAGGATCATCCAACACCGACGTGATCAGCGTAAATGTTGGGCTACCCCTTCCCCCCAATTTGTGCGCAGTGTCGCTTGACCTGGCCAGGGTCAAGTTCAACCTTGCACGTCCGATTTAAACAATCAGTTTATTAGTCAAACTTGAGTTCTTATCACATTTGTTTCTAGTCACCTGGCAACCAATTTATGGACTAATGCCCAAGTCTAAGTATTTAGATTAATTGTTCAAGTTCTCCTTCTGTATACACCTCTAGGTGTGTGCATAAATACATACTCATGTGTCATAAGGTTCGAGGTCGTATTTATATTATAATGATCCCTTGATTTATATACATCTTCATATGGGTGTTCCCTCCAATCTATATTTTCTTGAATTATAAGTTCTTCTCACTCCAATCCTCGTACCATTTGGGTATGTATATGTATTTTCGATCGTGGAGTTGTATTGTTAACTCAAGTTAGGTATGGTTGATTTACTAATTATGACCTTCTTTAATTGAACCCGTTTACTCCTTGGGTTTTATTGGTGACTTGTCTTTTCTGGTATGTATGTATGTACATTGGTATATATATATGATTTGGTAAATCCTGTTTAGAGTCCCTGAATATGTAGTGTGTTTGGAGGGATTGTTTCGCAATAGTGGCATTATTCATTGCCATTTCCTATCCGTTTGATTTGTGTTCGGGTGGGTAACTAGTGCCCCATGGTAATGGCTATTTACAAGGTTCGAGAGTTCTTTTTATGATCCCTTTACCAATGTGTTTTTCTCAGGGAACTGTAGTTGGTGTCTTAGAAAATTTGTTACGTCAGAGAATGAAGAGGAACGTAAGAAGAAGCAGGGAATTTATTGAGTCCCGACATATTAGATTTAGTGTGTAAAATTGTGTCATGCTTTATTCAGCGTTATAGATCGTACCAATTTTATGGTGCAATTACGTCCCGAATTATATCCTCTGATTTCATTGTTTTACGAGAGGTTTTCTTAAATTACCCCCCCTCAGGTGTTCGAATTGCAGTATTTATCTCAATACCATCTTTAGCTTAATTAATTGCTTATTTGAGCTTTATTTATTACATAGAGTTTAGGGTATTTCGGTCCTCTTTTTCTTTGAGGTAGGGTCCTATCGACTGCTAAGCATGTCCACCCAAGTTGTCGCTAAAATTGGTCCCTCTACGGGTATTATCCTTTTGGCAACGTCGATTGTATAGTATAGTCTTTTCTTCTTGGGTTGATTGTATAACATTAAGTGAATGCCAGATCGGGTTTTCCCGAGTAAGAGGAGGCTTTCTACCTCTCCGGCGTTCTTTCTATGAATTGAAATGGACTCACGGGACGTAGGGGTTGGGTGTAGGTGTCTGTTAGGTATCCAGTAATTACTGGGGAAGAATCCTAACTATCGCGCCTCACATACTAACCCTTAACCCTGTTTCCCCGAATTCTGGTTTTCCTATACTCGGTACTTCTCTGTTCCAGTCATCAGAGCGCAACTACGCTCTGATACCAATTTCTGTAACACCCCCGAATAAACTTCCAATAGTACGAAGTCGAGCTCCTAGTTATATTACATGATAACTACGCAGCGGATTCTCAATATCATCCGGGTGCTACAGATGCCAACCACCCACGTGGTTGACAGACCACATCACTAATACTAGTTACGGTCTGCATGACTGGAAACAGCCCTCAATAAAAACTCATGTACAATATAGATAAAATTCCCAAACACCGAGTGTCTACAATATAGTTACTAAATCATAAATCGAAACGTACAACCCGGGTTTAGTAACAACCCATACACTAACATACTATTCCAAACTCAGAAGTCATGCCCAGATAGACTACCCCCATGATAGCCATCCCGCCTACGCTCCGTTGTCACCCAGCTCAATACCTGTAAACATTGGGTTGTAAAGGACTCAGCAAACTACGCTGAGTATGAACGTGTGTAGCCCGTATGTTGCCGGGCCACACGACTACTTGGTCGAATATTATTAAGCCGATTTACATGCTATAATAAAGCAGTAAAACACACCACAGTACAACATAGTATCATACACACTTAAAGGTAGCAAAACATTAGCAACAACAACCAAGCACAACAAGCTGCTAGTACCACAACAGCAATCATGTACACAATAAAACATGTGCATAGGTATGTTATACTCATGATCCTCACTATGGGATCATTCGAGCGTCGTGTGTTTTATTTATTTTCTCTTGTTCCCATAATGTGTATTTTCTTTCTCTTTCTTTGCACCAGGTCTAGGGATATAGTTTAGATCCCGTGACCATATCATGTAGGTGCCAATCTTTCCTTATTTCTTTAAGGGTTACTTGTGAATTCTCTTATCACCACAATTTGAAGAACGTCTTCTTCATAGCTAATCCTCCATTCCCGGATAGCTCTTTCTCTCTCTGTTGTTTTTAAATGTTACTAGCCACTGCCCCGGATACCAAGGGTCCGTCTCCCTATTCCTTTTCAATGTTACTAGCCTCTGCTCCGGATACAAAGGGTCCGTCTCCCTATTCCTTTTCAATGTTACTAGCCTCTGCTCCGGATACTAAGGGTCTGTCTCCCTATTCCTTCTCAATGTTACTAGCCTCTGCTCCGGATACTAAGGGTCCGTCTCCCTATTCCTTCTCAATGTTACTAGCCTCTGCTCCGGATACTAAGGGTCCGTCTCCCTATTCCTTCTCAATGTTACTAGCCTGCTCCGGATACTAAGGGTCCGTCTCCCATGCCTTCAATGTTCTGGTCTTACCCCGGATACAAAGGGTCCGTCTCCCATTTCTTTCTGGTCTCTACCCCGGATACAAAGGGGTCCGTCTCCCTACTCATTTCTAAAGGTATTGGCTTATCATTATCTTTGATAGTTCGACACCGTAGTGGGTGTCTTTAGAGGTCCTCTAAAGTTAAGAGGAGTTTTCCCTTTATGTAGTTCCTTTTGTTTGTTTACGAAGTTTGTTATGTTTCATCTCAAAGATTCATCAACGAGAAGGGACTACACTACTGTGTGCGCGCAAACAATATGCACAATAATAGCAAGCAGGTAAGCAAGGAAGATAATCAATCCATTCACATGCCTTACACAAGCTCACAACAGACAAATAAGCACGGTAAAACAAACATCCGTTTTCATGCATTAATCTTGTGCTCATAAACAAACAAGGCACACAGCACACAAGCCGTGTAACACGGCAACATACGAACCACACATGTCCATACCTGGGTCAGAAGCAAGTGTCGTCTCGCACTTGGGTTCCTGGTGGCGTTTGTTACGACCCTAACGTTGATTAGAAATAACGTGTCAGTTCATGATTTCATGTGACGACACTTTTCTAGTTTATCTCATTTATACCGGGTGTTATTCCCTAGGTGAACTTTTGATTCTTCAACTTATATTAACCCTTAGAGAATTTTCCAAGTACTCACCTTAGATGTTTATTTAATCCTTAAGAAGTTTACATCATCGTCTTACAAGTTAACTAGGTACTTCCCTCTAGCTAATGACTTAGAGTATTATGAACACTAATATGTAACAAGTTTATCTAGGATGTATTTGCATTCGCCTAAGGGGTATTCTTTTCTTAGCTAAATGGCTATGTTTTAAGCTCAACATTTACACAATAACACTCCTGCATCACTTCTAGAACTCCCCTTATGCTGAAGCTTAACGTTTTAAAACCGAAATAATGTTCTAGTGTAAAATCTTATCTTATCACATTTTTTTTGTATCTAACGGTGGCTCACTTACCCCCAAAATGTTCCATCAACTAATTAGGTATGTTAGTACTGGTTTGGGTTCCTTATTAGACTATCATCACCCTTATAATACCCCTGAAATCTCGTTATACAGAAGCTACGATATTAGTGAACTCTGAAACAACAGTATGTGTACTCTCTTCTTCATTCTTTCTTTTAGTTCGTTAAGCAGGGTTCTAATTTTCCCCCTAAGTATTTACCCACCTATTTTAGCATATGGGCAATATTGAGCATTCATTAGCAAACCACTACAACCCCTTTACCACCTTTGAAATTCATTATTCCGAGACATAATTTTCAGGAAAGCTGAAGCAACAATCTGCACATACTTCCTTTCTAACACCACTTTTAACGTATTAAATGGATTTCCCATCTTTGCCAAGTATTTCCAAACTTAATTAAGTGCATTAGTTTGGTTTTAAGTTTATTAACAATCCAGCACAGCACTCACAACCCACCTGTATTACCGTTATACAGAGCTGAAATACAAACTGAAAAACTAAGACATGAACTGCTACATCCTCTTATATCACTTCTCTTTTGTCACTAATCTAACTCCTTATTTTCCCCAAATTATCTAGCTTCTTAGTTAAGGGTCTTCTCATAATCCTATCCTCAAAATAAGCCCACAACAACATGGTTAATGCCACTGAAGATTCATTATACAGAACTGTAAGTTCTGCAGAAAACCGAAAACAGAAAACCTGGGACTGGTTTAATCTTTCTATCCTATTTCTTTGTTCCCAACTTGACTTTCAATTTCTCCCACATTGTCTAGTGCAGAATGGATTTATCGTGAGTGATTTAGAAGAGGTGTGGTTGTTAAAAGAAAGAAATTAATACTCAAAATATCTGTCGGGCTGCAAATTTAAAACCCGGTCGTAGTAGTGTAGAAGACTGAAGCGGCCGGGGTCAAACCGTGGGACTTATAGCAGCTAAAATAGTACCTAAGATTGTCACAAAAGGGGGAAGTTAATTGACTTGTTTTTAGAGAATTAAAAGAGCAGATTAAATTACTGGGATGAATTAAATGGAACTCCGGGTTCAGGTTTTATATAATCTGATTAATATGCTATCTCTTCCGGTTTAATAAATTAGTTTGGCAAAATTCCTTTTATTATCCTAAGGACTAAGTCATAGACCCTTAAGAACTCGTTTACCAGAAAATGCTCGGTCTAATCAAGGTTCGGCAGAGTACTATGTAAACGGGCGTAAATTCGAGGAATTATAATTGCATCTGTAAATACTAACTTATTAAATCATAATAAGTTTTCTCCAGATTTACGGCTTAAATAACCTGTCTATTATCACCTGGTCTGATCAAAATAGACTTAGGAAAACATTTTAAAATTCATGTATTTATTAAAATGGTGAGAGAAATCCTTTAAGCGTAACAAACTGTATTTATTAAAACCGGTAAAAATATTGATTACATAATTAAACAACCATAATTAAAAAACCTTGCCCGGAGCAAATCCTCCTTAGCCAGACATATTAACTGGTAATAAATCTGACAGAGGTTGGACGTAACAAAAGCACGGAGAGTGATTAGTGAATGGAGAAATGGAGAGGTCGAAGAGTGAAACAGTACGTAGGTTAATATAAGTGAAGTGGGTGAATTTGAGAATTTAGAGAACTGGGGTATGAGATGTACGAGTGTGTTAATGGAAAGAATGAATGAGGTGAGAATGAGTGATTTTCTGGTTTCTCCGTGCACTCGTATAAGGCTGTAGGGAATGGGTTATTTATAGAAGAAAATGAAGAGTAGTCTTCCGTAGATATTTGCAGTGATTGCCCACTTGAGTGCTTCATTGATTGAAGCATTGATTGCTTCATTCATTATTGCAGGGGAGCAGTGGCGAAATGCGGGAGACGACGATTTAAGGTAGGCAGTGGTCGGAGTAGATAGATAAGGTGAAGAAGAACGACTGCGCGAAGAAGAAAACTAGCCTGGCGTCCATTTTAGTCTTGACGCGCGTCGAAGACCGCCTCGCGGTTTGTGTTGGGTCCGCTGATAGTGGCGGTATGGTAGTGGTGTCCGCGTGGTAACGGGGCGGACAAGACTGAAGCGTCCGCTAGCGGTCAGGTTAGTGGTGTCCGCCTGATAAGTGGCGGACAAGAGTGAGGCGTCCGCCTCCCTATGGGGGTTGAGCATGTGGGTAGTCCGCGAGTTAAGGGCGGACAGGGGGGCGGTGTGATGGAGAGTCGCCGGAGGTTGTGTGAGGAGACAGCCAGTTAATGCGGAGGTTGGGGTGGGTTGGTCGGAGTCCGCCACTTAGTAGGCGGTTGCAATCTTGACGTGGCCCATTTTCCTTTGGCTCTACATTCTTCGTTTGTACTCTGTTTTCTGAGCCGTTTGCGTCTATGCGTTCGTCTCTTCGACTACTTCACTCCCGGCTTGGTTTTCCTCATGTTAAACCAATAATTTTGTGAGATAAACAATAAAACATAAACTAGAGGAAAACTAACCGAAGTGGAGAAATGAGCAAGAAAAGTGCTAATATTATACATGAAATACACCTAAATAACATGCTCATTTAGACACTTATCACACCCCCACACTTATCTTTTTGCTTGTCCTCAAGTAAAATCATGTACCTAAGCAAGTAGGAAATGCTCAATACTAACAAATATTATTATGAAGGGTAGGATAAAAAAGTCAATAGTTTATGATCTTTAAAACTTGAGGAGTGTGAAAAATTATCTGCTGGTGGCGCAGGTGTGCTCAAGGTGAAAACAAAATATAGAGTTTCGGGGTATGATCCAAGGTACTTCAATGTTTCTTTTATTTAGGTGACTCCGAGAGCTTTTACCATGGCCAACTTCTCTCAAGAATGGGTATTGAGAAGAAAACAAAGGAAAAATAGATTTATGCATTTGTTTCACTTTTGCATAAGAGATGAGATAATATATAGGCATCACGCCTTTGTATTTAAGAACACTCAACTCTTTTGTTGGTTACCTATGGTGTCTCGAAAGTCCCTTATATTTTTGTACTTCTTCTCCTTTTTTTAACAGAGAAATACCCCTTAGCAATCCCTAAGAGAGAAGACAGAAAGAAACCCTGAGCAATAAAATCCAACCAATTTGCAGATTATTTGGTCACACCGCATATAAAATGCTCCTCAAAAGTAATCAAATGTAAAAATTTTGAAAAATTTTGTACCCTTTATCCTACAATTCATAATAGTATTAGTTTTTAAAGAGAACAACCTACATTAGCAAAGTACATAATTCAATTAGAACAAATGCGAGGTAAGCAGAAAAATAAGCAGAGAGACTTAACAAATTTTAAGCATTTTAGATGTCCTAGGTTCTTCCCCCACACTTTAGCTCAAGCAATGCCCTCATTGCGTAGATGAAATAAAATTAATAGGGCAAGCAAAGTAAAGGAAAGAGTGTACTCCCCAGATTTCGTAGAGTGTGTAGAGCTCCCCCACACTTGAGTGTTGCTGTGGAATGTCATGAATTGAACCTGTAAAGAATATTCTACACAGAGAGAAGAACTCAAGTGAAGCCTGCATTTTATTATAGCAAATAAAAGGGAAATATAGTACAAAAAGGAAAAAAACATATTAAATTAAAGGAAAGTTAAAGATAGATAGTGGGTTGCCTCCCACCGAGCTGCCCGGGTTTAACGTCTCTAGCTAGACGTATTTGACCAAGTTTTAGTTTGGAGAAGATTCTGAGGGCGAATTGTCCTGCTGTTCTTGGACAAAATAAGTTGCAGATAGGTTAGTTGAAATATTGGAATGAGAATTATACCTTTTAAGACGTGCCCCGTTGACCTTGAAAGTTTCGCCTTGTTTGTTCTGGAGTTCAAAGGCACCGTACGGGGTCACACTAACAATTTGAAAAGGGCCGGCCCAATGTGACTTGAGCTTCCCTGGGAAAATCCTTAATCTCGAGTTATATAAGAGAACCCAATCACCAACTTCGAATTCCTTCTTGAGGATCATCCTGTCGTGGAACTTTTTGGTGCGCTCTTTATAGATCTTTGCATTCTGATAAGCCTGATCTCGCAGCTCTTCTAATTCAGTAAGTTGGAATTTTCTTCTCTCTCCTGCAGAAACCATGTCAAAGTTTAGGGCTTTGATTGCCCAATATGCTTTATGCTCCATCTCTACAGGAAGGTGGCATGCTTTTCCATAGACCAGCTTAAAAGGAGACATCCCGATGGGAGTCTTGAATGCAGTGCGGTAAGCCCAAAGCGCATCATCCAGTTTAAGTGCCCAATCCTTCCGTGATGAGTTAACCGTCTTCTGAAGGATCCATTTTAACTCTCGGTTGGAAACTTCTGCTTGACCGTTTGTCTGGGGGTGATAAGGTAAAGCTACCTTGTGACGTACCCCGTATTTGACCATAAGTGCTTCGAATAAGCGGTTGCAGAAGTGTGTTCCTCCATCACTAATAATAATTCTGGGCACGCCGAAACGGGTAAAAATGTGCTTCTTGAGGAATCTTGTTACTGTCTTTGCGTCGGCATGATGACACGGTACAGCTTCCACCCACTTTGACACATAATCAACTGCCACCAGAACATATTCGTGGCCCTGCGAGGAAGGGAACGGTCCCATGAAATCGATGCCCCAACAATCAAAGAGTTCTACTTCTAGTATCCCTTGTTGCGGCATCTCATGTCTCCTGGATGTGTTACCCATTTTCTGACAATTATCACATTGTCTGCAGAATTGGTACACATCTTTATGAAGGGTTGGCCAAAAAAACCTGAGGCCAGGATCTTGGCAGCGGTCCTCGTGGGTCCATGGTGACCTCCGGCTTCCCGAGAATGACAAAAGTGAATGACACTCGAAACTTCTTCTTCCGGGAGACATCGTCGAATTAAACCATCAGCACTAACTCGGAACAAGTACGGGTCCTCCCAGAAATAATGCCTCGAGTCAGAAAGGAATTTCTTCTTCTGGGAGTAGGAATAATCGTAGGGTACTGTTCCTGAGACTAAAAAATTGGCCAGGTCTGCGTACCATGGCTCCTGAACTTTGGTGATGGAGAAGACAGTCTCGTCGGGGAAGAATTCGTTGATGGGCACACTATCCGTAGGAGTCACCAACCTAGAGAGATGGTCGGCGACGACATTCAGTTTCCCGCTCTTATCTTTGACTTCGATGTCAAACTCTTGAAGTAGAAGAATCCAGCGCAAAAGGCGAGGCTTGGCTTCTTGTTTCGTGAATAAGTATTTGAGAGCGGAGTGGTCTGTATGCACGATGACCTTGCTTCCCCATAAGTAAGATCTGAACTTATCGAGGGAGAAAACTATAGCCAAAAGTTCTTTTTCGGTGGTCGTATAGTTTCTCTGCGCATCGTTCAGTGTTCTGCTAGCATAGGCGATCACTCTCAAGATTTTCTCTTTCTTTTGGCAAAGAGCTGCTCCCACGGCATAGTCACTTGCGTCACACATGATCTCAAAAGGAAGAGACCAATCAGGTGGTATGACCACAGGTGCTGTCACCAATTTCTGTGTTATAGTCTGGAAAGCAGCTGAACACCTTTCATCGAATTTGAACGGGGCATCTTTCTGTAGCAGGTCGGTCAATGGCTTGCTGATTTTGGAGAAGTCCTGAATAAACCGCCGATAAAATCCTGCATGCCCTAGAAATGCTCGTATATCCCGAACTGAAGTTGGTGCTGGTAACTTCTCGATAACCTCTATCTTGGCTTTATCCACCTCTATCCCTTTTGCTGATATTTTATGTCCAAGGACGATCCCGTCCTTGACCATAAAATGACACTTCTCCCAGTTTAAGACGAGATTCGTATCCTCACACCGTCTCAGGATCAAATCTAGTTGTGCCAAGCATTTGTCGAAACTAGAGCCATAGACTGAGAATCGTCCATGAAGACTTCTATGCTCTGCTCGATGAAGTCAGCAAATATTGCTTGCATACATCTCTGGAAGGTAGCAGGGGCGTTGCATAGACCGAAGGGCATTCGTCGATAAGCAAAGGTACCGTAAGGACAAGTGAAGGTTGTCTTGTCCTGGTCCTCAGGTGCGATTGGTATTTGAAAATAACCCGAGAACCCATCTAGAAAACAGTAGTACTCTTGCCCTGCTAGTCGTTCCAACATCTGGTCGATGAAGGGGAGAGGAAAGTGATCCTTCCTGGTGGCCAAGTTCAAACGCCGATAATCAATACACATGCGCCATCCTGTGATCTTTCTTTGAGGGATAGTCTCTCCCTTTTCATTAATAACAGCTTCGATGCCCCCCTTCTTAGGGACAACTTGAACAGGGCTGACCCATGGACTGTCAGAAATTGGATAGATGATATCTGCGTCAAGGAGTTTCAGAACCTCCTTTCGAACTACCTCCTTGAGGTTAGGGTTTAGCCGGCGTTGAGGTTGTCGGATAGGCTTGAAGTTTTCCTCCATGTAAATATGGTGCGTGCAATAGGAGGGATCAATTCCTTTGATATCAGCGATAGTCCACCCGATTGCTGTCTTGTGCTTCTTCAATACCTCAAGTAGCTTCGTTTCCTCTCCGGAATTCAGAGAAGAGGAAATAATGACAGGCAAGCGGTCATTTTCAGCTAGGAAAGCATACTTGAGGTTAGAGGGTATTTCCTTAAGCTCGCTCTAGTGGTTGTTCTACTGATGGAATTGATTTTTGAGGTTTTCTGTCGAGTTCTT